>RCAB01000919.1:0-12721 GCA_003640385.1 Setaria digitata
CGCGTTCTTTTTTCATTTTGTATTCCAAATTTGCTATTTTTTAAATTATTATTAATCTATTTATTTATTTAATATTATTATTTGTTTATTGATTCATTATTAATTATTATTATTAATTATTGTCGAAGTAATTGTTGTTATTATATAATATTTACTGGTATTTGAGAAAATTCACCACTGAATTTCCGTTTCATTTTAATATGCTAAAATTTAGTGGAAAATTAAGGTTAAGAGAAGACATTTTTTTTTTCTCTCAGAGCAAAGGTAATGAATGGGATTTGTTTTGAGCTTGAGGAAGCCAGAAAGAAGGAAGAGAAGAGGAAGAAAAAGGGAAATAATCGAACTTAGGCAGTAATTTTAAAACGAGAAGAAAAAAGGAAGCCTTAAGTCCTGAATTGTACAAACAAGAAGTAATTACGACAAGAAAGAAATAAAACGATTTAAAACTAACAATTATCCTTCTTCCTTTTTTTTTTTTTCTTTTTTTTTTTTTTTTTTTTTTAAATTAAAGAACATTAAGGGATTTCTTACTTTCGGTTCTTTCTCTTTATTTTGATCGTTTCCGTCAAGAGCGAAGAAAATGATTGGTGGTGAAGAAATTTTAGCAAAAGCTCTTAAATCCATCAAATGTATTTTCATTTTCGCACTTTTTTCCTTTTTTCTTTTTTTTTTTTTTTTGGTTCCTTCCGAGCAAAATTATGTTCGCTAATAGAATTAATTGGTTAATGATTTTCTCGATAACTATTTCAAACAATGAAGGAATTTTTTGGATGAGATAGATGATGGTTTTGAAAAAATGGAAAGTTGCAAATTTCAGTTTCGGAATGGAAAAAAACTGTGTTATGAATTGCAAAAACAAAAAAAAAAAAAAGAAAAGAAAATAGATGCCAATGAATTATAAAATTCATTGAGACGTAATTGAAAGGCATTGAAATTAATGTTAATTAATACTTCCATATATCTTTGCAAATCATTGTGCCAAAATTTTTGTAAATGAATGAATAATCAGCTTGAACTTAAATCACTGACCACTTCAACTGATTGATCATTGGATTTAAGTGAAAACGGAAGTGGGAACTGCACTGATGATGAACTCATTTGCATTTATAAGAAGAAAAGGAAATTTGAATTTGGCATAAATTTGATCAGAGCTGAGGTCATTCATTGTTGACCTCAAGTGTATCTCGCTATCTGAACATCATCCGCTCTCTTCATATCACAGAAGGTGGAAGGGAGGGTTTCATTTGCAGGCATTAATCACGTCAAGAATTTATTTTGTAATTAATTAACATCAGAATTGTTCATATTTATTAAAATTTGCACTTTTTTTTTTTTTTTCAAATTCCTATCTCAACAATAATTTTTATAACATTTTATGAGAGCCATGGTTATGCAATGTTCAAATGATATCCAATTTATCAATTTTTTTTCTTTATTTTCCCTTTTTGTTTCCTCCTTTTTTTTTTTTTGAATTATTCTCTGATGTCATAAATTCTCATAGCTTTTAGAAATGGTTATTTATTATTTACAAAAAATTTTAAACTAAACTTATTTCCATTTTTTAAATGAGATATATATTCACTGCGCAATTTAAATTTTCATCACTTTATGTTAACTTTTGCAAATTTACGAAATACTGCAAAATAGGTCATCTTGCTCTTTTTTTTTCCTTTTTTCTCCAAGAATATTAAATACGATTAATTTTTCTGTTATCGAGCTTTTCCTTCCCGTAGATGTCATTATCACTTTGAAGGGCTTTTTTTTTTCTTTTTTTTTTTCTCCGTCTTTCCAATTAACCTAATTAGGAAGGTTTCGAATTAACTGTTGTCAACAAAAATGCCAATTCTCGGCATTTCTCTGATTAAGCTCATTTCAAAAAAAATTCCCCTGAGAGCATAAATTTTCTTCCCATCGATGGAATAAGAAAGACTTCTTTCTTGTTCATCTATGCATACATACTAGTTTATTTTGACAGTGGACGAAGTATTTCCTCCACTGGCTTTTCCAAACTAGTTCAAATTCTTCATTTAAGCTTTTTGGTGATTAGTGAAGTTAGGATGAAGATAGATAGATAGATAGATGTTCTTATACATGCATATTTCTTTCAGATGAAGTTTAAAATTTTTTTTGCTGCATTTATTTTATTTTTTGGATTTAAAATTTTTGGAAAAGCTTCGGAAAGCACATTGAAAATCCATTGAAAGTGACATATCAGAAGAGTTGTTTACTTCTTTATTAAACTCATCTAGGATAGTTTGATCGTTTAAAATTTCACTCAAATAACCATTCAAGCACAAAAAAAAAGAAAAGAAAAAAAAAAAGAAAAAAAGAAAAAAGGAGAAAAAAAAAAAGAGGAAGAAAAAGAAAGATGAATTAAAATAATACTTAAAGGAAAACAAAAATGAAAGGATTATTGAGAAATTTTTGCAATAGCTGCACATCATTTAAAAACTTTCTTTTTGTTTTTAAATTTAGCATTTGAAAAAGGAACAAAAGACTGGCCACTTATCCATTTCAAATTATGCCAAGTTGAAACACACTTATTTCCATTCATAAAGATTATGTAAGGAGTTAAGAAGCCTGAAATATGCCATCATGGCTAAATCCCATTTTTAGAAGTTTCCAAGATAAAGTAAAAACAAAAGAAGAAAAAGTTAAGGGAAATATACTATAAATCATTTTCGTAAGCTTTAGTTTCAGCTTCGTTTCTTTGTTTTTTTTCCTTTTTTTTTGTAGCAAAAAAAAAATCGAAGAAAGTGAAATTTTTTATTAAATTCAAATTTATGAGAAAAGAAATATTGGAAGTTTTTTTTTTTGAATTTTTACTTCCCAATGAAGATTTCTGTTTTATAATCTTTGCTAATTTACTTATTATGCTGTATTTTTCTTAACATTGCCACTAAACCAATTTTTGTATTAAAAAAGAAAACAATTAATTGCCTTTGAGAGATAATGGCATTTCTAGACAAAGAAAAAGTAAAATGAAATTTATTTTTTCTGAAGTTTTTTTTTCCTGAAATTCAATTTTTTTTTCTAAAATTAATTTTTCTACAGTCTATCGTACTAGTAGTGAACATATGAATATATTCATTACTTAGTTGTTTTATTGTTAGATGCCTAAGAAGATATTGATATTTCTGTTCAAAAATATAATTTCTTTCAACAATTTTTCAAGAAAAAAAAGAGGGAGAAAGAAGAAAAAGATGTTCTAAGAGATTAACAAAATTGAAATTTTTGTAATAAAAATAAGCTCATAAAAGTATTGATAGATGGAACTAGAAAACGAAAATTTTACTTGATAAAACATATGAAAGAATTAATTTGTTACAATAATTATGAACTTTTCAGTGTGATTGAGTGAATTAATTAAAGGCGGAAAGAATATAGTGATAGCGATAAGTACAACTGATACAACTCATAGAAGTGATATGATAAAATATCCTATAGCTTAGCAGTGAGACAGCGGTTTGTTAATTTCAAAAGCAAACAATTTTTTGTTCATTTTTATAAATTTAGGCATAAGCTGATACTTTTTTTTCCTTTTTTTAAATAAATTTGTTTTAAAGAGTTGAAAAATATGTTAGCTTTTATTAGCTATTTAGCGTTTATAATATAATTAAATTTTAGAAATTTCAGCTTGGCCAAGTTTTGTTCATTTCTGAAATAGAAAAAATCAACTGATTCTGACTGAAAATTTTTTCCGTCACATTGAGTGATTTGATTTGACAGTCTGGCTGGATAAAACTTTGGATGCTTAGATTTCAGAAAATTTTGGCAACAATACGCTTGTAATTTTAGGCAAATGAAAGAGACAATTGCTTTTTTTTTCAAAAAGAAAAAAAGGTTTTTTGAATATTTTCTGATATTTTAGTGTGGAAATGGAAAAGTTTGGAAGTTGAACCGGATTAAGCATATAGATCAAGTGTTTGTTTCATACTGTTTGGTAAATGAGTTAAATTGAAAGAAGAAAAACTTTCATAATGAAAATTTTTTTATCACTTATCATTTGGTTAATGTTCTAAAGTTCTTTCTTTCTTTTTTTTTAAAAAAAAAATCTTCACAAACAAGAAATAATAAAAAAAAAAAAGAAAAAGTTTTGTTTTTACTAAATAAAAAAAGCAGAATGCGAAGTGTGCCTTTTAATTACTCCCTTTGATTTGCATAATTTTTATCTGATATTTAATTACATTGCAAAGTATTAAATTAATGAGTTAAGAAAAAGAACAATGAATATTTTTTGGTAAACTTTAATGAACAATATTCTTTTCGTCTGTCTTTTTTTTTCCTTTAAATTTCTCTTTCTTTTTTTTTTTTTTTGCTGATGGAAAAGTTTCTTTTTTTCCTTTCTTGATAAGTTGTGTTAGAAAGTTTAGTAAAGCATACTTTATAGTTTGATTCCAGCCAGCTGTCTTTCTATCTTTTCTTTTTTTTTGAAGAAAAATTTTTGACATGCTTCAATGAATTTTAAATGCATTACAAAATGAAAAAACTAAAGAAACCAGAAAACGAAATCCAAATTGCGTATTTTGTTGCTAAGACAGAAAGAAGAAAAAAGAAAAAAACGATGGAAGAAGGATTTAAAGTCTCTAAAACGATCAATTTGTTGTAAAAAAGGAAAAAAAAAGGAATAAAATTTAAAATTTTAGAGAGAAAAAAGACGAGAAAAAAAAACTGATTAAATTTTTTAATTTTTAAGGAATTAAAATAGAAAAAAACAAAACAAAACAAAACTGCTAATTATTCGTAACTTTGTTTTCAGTCTTTTTTTCTCATTCAATGATTAAATTGAAAATTTTGTTATTATACTATCATAATAGTAAACCTATGGTTTAAAAATCGTTTCAATAAAAAAAAAAAAAATGAGGAAAGACAAAGATAATTATTAGTTCTAATCAATTCTTAATTGCAGTTAATTGGCCTGGAAGGTATCCCTGTGTATACACATTTCCTTCTTAGTGATCAACGGTGGCATTTCGGGTGGTTTCTTTGCGATTTATGGCTTATGATCGATTATGTTGTTTGCCTCGCATCAATATATACCGTTCTTGGCATTACAATCGATAGGTAATTAATTAATCAATTAACTAATTAAGCTAACAATGAAGCAGTTCATATTTACTTATTCCATATAATAATGCCTTATTATCAAAGTATCAAACTACATCAGTGTTTACTCAACAAATTAAATAAGTAAATTTGTAATTTTCTTTTTGATTTAATTCCTGAAACTATGTAAGACTAACTAACACATGTAATATTATTTTAGTAACTTATCACGTAAATACTTTGATTTTTAAGTTTTCTTGATAATTTTTGGCTAAATGATGATAAAATCAATGGTTAATGGGCATGATCCGGTTTATTTCAACTGATTTCAGGTATTGCTCAGTAAAGTATCCTGCAGCTTATCGTAACTGGAGGACACCACGACGTTTTATTTTAATTGTAGCTATTATATGGCTGGTAAATTTGATTTGTTGAAAATATATTAAATGAAAAATACTTAAATTTATAAAAAAATAATTTGAATTAAGATTTTTTAAAAATTTTAAAATTATATAGATATATTTATTTCCTTCGATGACAATTTTTGCAACGAACACAACAAGCAATTTGCACACCATGCTGATTACATAAGCAATTTTAATACCTAAAATATTCAATTATCATTTTTATGCGTTAAGAGGAGGGAATGGCGACTAATTTATTTCCGCTAAACAATTTTCTAAAAATCAATTCTGAAAGCATTCGTTTCTTTTTACCTTTTTTTTTTTTTTAAAATTAAGCTGATTTTTCCGGCAAATCACTTCATTTCTGAATTTTTTTTTCTCATAACCATTTGTTTGTTGCATAATGAAGCATTTTAATGACAGCAATGAAAGAAGCATTGATACTTGAAATGTTAGATTCATTTCTGATAACATTAACATTTCCAGATTCCAACCATATTATTTGGCTTATCAATTTTTGGTTATGATAAATTTACGGGTGAAAGAATTCTACGAGAGGATGAATGTTATGTACAATTCATGACAAATCCAATTTTAAACATGGGAATGTATATTTCATACTATTGGTCAACTCTATTTGTCATGTTATATCTGTATTGGGGAATTTATCGAGCTGCTAAATTATTGGCTACTAAAAGTGAACAGGTATGTAGTTAATTTATATTTGATATTATTAATTTTAATTTAAAAAAAGGATTTCACTTTAATTTGCGTTTAAATTTTAGCGAGAGAGAGAGAGAAGAAAAGAGAGAAATAAATGTAAATGAAGAACAGGTGCATTGGATAAGTTTGATTGTCATTTTTATTTCTTTGTTCCTTTTTTTTTTTTTTTAGAAAAACAAACGATTGGCAATGTTAAATGAGATGAAAATCCACACGAAACAAGAAACTCCCTCGTTGACAGCTTGTAAAAGTAGCGAACAGGAAAGTCCACCGGAAACTTCCTCAACATCACATTCCAGGTGCTCCTTCTCAATCTTCCTCATCCTTCTGAAACTTCCTCAACATCACATTCCAGGTGCTCCATCCTTGATCCTCCTGAATTCTCAATGCCCCATCATAGTCCATGTCAATTGTTTTCATTTCATTTCTATTTTTTTTATTTTTCAAATTATCAGATAATAAAGTTATATAAGTTATTCCTTTTGGAAGAGAAAATTAATTAAATTTCAATGGTTCTTTTTTTTTTTCCTCTTTTTTGTCCACTTTTTCCATCTGAATTTTCCAATTGTTTTGCTTGCTTATTTCATGTATCAAAGAAAAAAAGTTTCTGTATTCTTTTCAAACTTTCAATTCCCTCATCATCAGTGACGTAAATTATTTTTTATTGATTTTCAACAACACTGTCAAATGAAATTTGGTTTTAAATTCCATTTCTTCTTTTCATTTTCTGCGGCAAAATGAAAAAAAAAAAAAAAAAAATGAGAAAATTATTTACAAGAAGTAAAAGCTTCACAGTGCTAATAAATAAAAATGAAATTGTCAGTTGAACAAGAAGGAAGAAGTCTCTTAGTGATGTTATTTTCGACGATTCAACGATGCAAAAGATGAAGAAAAAGGAAAAATGAGATTACACACATACATACGTAAACGTAAACTTACACGCATACGAGTATGCATACGTTGACACAAAACGTAGCATTTGCGAAACATCAAAAAATAAATAATAAATAAAATATTAGAATTGTAAAATTATTGGAAGAAAAGTAACCTTTTAAACTTTTTTTTTCCAATTCAAAATAAACCGAAAATCATTGATTAATTCAATATTTTTGGCTAAAAAAATGAATCCATATCATTTTTTTATTGCAAAAATTTTTTCATAAAATTAATTCAACTAAATCAGTCAAACAATATATTTTATATGTGATACTAACATTACTGAATTATATCAATTACACTAATAAATAAAACTTAGATTGCAGAAAATTGTTAACCTTTATCTTAATAAATGAAAAGATTTCGATTAACTTCAGAAAGAAAAAAACTTTTTTTTTTGAAATTTTGTAAAAATAACAAGCCATAAAAATATTTATCATTTCCCAGTGTTCGAGTTTTGGACTGAGAGAGCAAAGAGGAAGAGAAAATGAAAAAAAAAAAAAAAAAAAAAAATTTGTTGCTTGTCACCTAAAATTGTTAACATTTTTTTACGGAAACCAAACAAACTTCATTCGTTCATACACATCAATTTCAAAATTTACATTTGTCATTGTTTGCTTATTTGTTTCATATTTTGTTGTTATTGTTGTTGAAACTGATTGACTTCCGAAATTTCAATTTGCATTTTATCACAGAAAATGACAAGAAAGAACTTAAAGAAAAACGAATATTTTCAAAATTGAGAAATTTTCAGAAAGTTTTTTTTTTTTTAAATAAAAAAACTCGTCGATTTATTAAACGAAAAGGAAGTGAAAATATAAATTCAAATTACATTTAATCATTTCACTAATATTTAAAATCAATTAATTTAGAAATATATAAGCATTTATCATAGCAACATCTCTTTTTTTTTCTTTTTTTTTGCGGCTCATACATTAAAATTTATTTAATGCCAATCGAAAATTTATCATCATTTCTTTCACCTAAATTTCTTATCCGTCTTTTTTTCTATTTTTTATTTTTTCAATTCTTCAATCTGTTATTCTCCTACTCTTGATTATGATTGTTCATTCAAATTTTCTAAATTTTTAGTCAAAAAATTATTAAAATCTATTAAAATAATTATAGGATGCATATTACGATATAGCTACAGCCAAATATTATAACCATACTAATATTCTATTATATCGATGATTCGGCAATTAATTAAAGGAAACTGTTTGTTATACACAAATTTGTTAATATGTTGATAATACTACAGCTTTATAATATTTTCGTTTTTGTTATCCATTCATAATCACATCTCTTCTTCATTTCTTTTCTTTCTTTTTTTTTTTTTTTGTATTGTAATTAAATTCATTGCTCGTTTATTTTTATTTATTTTTTTGCTATAATTAATTGGATATCTGAATTTGAAGAATGAGAATAGCTTGAAATCTTACAGTGCTCACTTTGTTCATTCTTCCACTTATGCATATTTTTAAGATCACTTAAATCATATTTAGTAAAAATTTTTGAATGATAATTATAGTAAATACATGCACAAAAATAAATAAATAAATAAACAAAATAAATAAGTAAATAGATAAATAAATAAATGTAAATATATTTGGTTATGCATGCATATGTATATAAAAACTTAAATATACGTGTAAATTTTATTTCAGAAATGTAATAGCGTCGGTGAATACTCGACAGTGTCCAGTAGCACCGAAAAAACAATTACTTCATCAAAGTAGTAATAATAATATTGTTCATCCAGCAGGTGATACAAATGCTACCGTTGCAAATAATAACTCTGCTTTACCTTTAGTATCGAAAATAAGGTTAGAATAAAATCAATTTTTTCATCTTTCCTTAATTATTAATTTAAATTGTTGCAATCTCTTTAGAGTATGCTCTAATTATAGTTGCCCTATTTATCGCTGTAATAAAGAGGACATATTTTTGTGAAATTTTCTCTTCCTTTTTTTTTGTAATTTAAAAGTTTATTTATCTATTTAATTGATAAAATAGTCGCAGTTATGCGAAAATATTTGATGACATTAAAAAAGAAATAAAAGGAAAAATATTTTAGCAACAAGATTGAAACAAACAGTAGCAGGGTATTCTCTATGAAAAGGCCACTTTCATTCATTACAAATTTGCGGAATGCTCAGGTAGATTGCATTAACGATGGAAATGCAACTAATGAGGAAAGAATAATATGTCATTTGTAAGTTTTCCATTTCATTACTAATTAGTTCCTGCGCAATAATTTTAAGAAAATTTTTTTAACATTTCTTTTTTAACAAATGTTTATTTTTTTAAGTGAACTTAGCTCGAAAGTAAGTAGCGCTATGGAACGTGAAAGTACAGCACCCTGTGTATCACCGGAAATTTCGGATCCGGATGCGGAAGAGCAAACATCATTCAATGCTGCTCAACGGATTCCATTCATTGATATCGATAGCTTAACATCATTAGTTGGACATGATGATGTATATGAGATACCACCTCGAATTGAAGTGAATTTCTCAAATTATTCTAACCTTTCTGTTCCTTTTTCTTTTCATTTCAAATGCGCGCAGTTTTATTACTTATTAACTGAAAACTGAAAAAAGAGCAAAAATTTCTTAAATTTTCGAGGCAATCTCCTCTTCTTTCCACTATTAATGGGAATAAAAATTTTGTAAAATTTTTTAATTAACTCCTCTTTTCTCATTTTAATTACACAGTAGCACAATTTTGTTGCCTATTAATTAAAAAGAAAACAAAAGTTTCCTAAATTTTTTAGGTAATCGAAGAGCCAAAGCACATTTTGGCAACATCAGAAGAAGTGCGTCGTCCACTTCTGACCACAGCTGAAGTGACCCCACGGAAGCACTCACTGCAAGGAATCCACAGTATAATTAGCGTTGTACGTAAAAGAAGTTTAGGTCGACTGAAAAAGCAGCATTGCAAGAATGAATACAAATCAAAATCTGAGAATCGAGCACGGAAAGTAAATTATTCTAACTTCTTAATTAATTAATTAAGATTTTCTTTTTTTGGTTAATTGAGGAAAATATATTTTTGTATTCTTTTTTTCTTTTTTGACAGTTAGCCAAATCGGATAATTTTCAAAGCAAATTCTTTTCTTCTTAATTCATTGATTAGGATAAATTTCTTTTTTTTTTTTTTTAATTGAGGGATGCATATTTTTTTTTGTCTTTTTTTTATCACAATTACTTAAATCGAATAATTTCCCGCTTAAATTGGGATGAATAAATAAATTTTTTTCCAGAATTAATTGATCAATTCTTTTTTTGAATTAATTGTGATAATACTTTCTGTTCCTCTAAAATTAATAAATTGGGTGGGATTTTTTCTTTTTTTAAATAAAGCGTTCCTCTAAAAGCAGCGAAACAACGAATATCCTAAATTAATGAATATTTAAGAAATTCAAATTAATTCTGAAATAATGGCACGTAATGGTTATGCAAATTCACTGTACAACAATTAATTTGTTTGGCTAATTAATTTTCCTTTCAGGCATTACGTACAATAACATTTATTCTTGGAACATTTACAATACTTTGGACACCATTTTACGTGATGGCAACGGTGATGGGATTCTGCGATTCCTGTAAGAATTCGAAAATATTCAACTTCTTCTATTCAATTAGCTACCTGTTGTGCTATATGAATAGTCCAATTAATCCATTTTGCTATGCTATGGCTAATCAACAGTTCAAGAAAACACTTATACGCATTTTAAGTTGTGATTTCAAGAGATCATAGCAATAAAATGGCAATAATTTCATTTTTCAAATTTTCTATTTTTTTTTTTTTTTTTTTGTCCCTTTTCTTTTTATCTTTTAAATATTTATAAGTTTTAGAATTTTTGTTAAAATCAAATCTTTCTTTTTGGTTATTTTTTTATTTCCTCATTTTCGACTTAATGAACATAAGCTTTATTGATAAATACAAATTACAAAAATCAATTTGTAAAAATAATATATGTTAATTAATTACAATTGAAGTAACAATTGTTAATGGAAAAAATTTCTTTTCAAATAAAACATTTAAATTAGAACTCTTTTTTATTTCATTTGCTTATTTATTACTTTATTTATTTACTTAATTACTATTATTTTTTTTTTGGTGTAAAGTTTGCAAAAAAAGAAGCCAATGCAGTAGAGGTGCTTTTATCATTTCATATAACTATTTTGATGCATAATAATTTTGCTTCTTGTTACTGTTAATAAGAAAGTACACTTATTGTTTTACTCGGTAAATAAATTAGAATGTAGTACCGATTGTCTCTTCATAACTGAAATTAAATAATATTTGAAAATGAAATTTTAAAACCGGCAAAAGAAATGGGAAAATTAATGCAATGCTGTTAAATGTATTCAAAGGGAAGCAAAAGGTATTAAAAGTGCTATCAAAAAATTTAATGCAAATTTTAATTTAATCAAAACTTTTTTAAATTTTTCCTATCTAATTCTTTTTCGGAAACAGAAAGTACACAGAAAGAAATTCGTAATGGCTGGAAAATTTTAGGAAGCTATAAGTATGTGTTGAATTTTATTTCGGGTGCCATTTTTATTTCTAATTTTATGTTTTTAAAAATTGAATTGAGGAATTAATAAACGATCTAGCGGGATTTTGGGAATAAATTTTATATAATTATAATTGTTACGATTTTGTGTATAAAAATAAATGGAATAAATTTTTAGTTCACAAATGACTGAATATCAGTAAGAAAACTGAAAAATTCTTTTAGCAACTGAAAGACTTATTTACCGAAATATTTCTTTTCAAATATTCGATATCAGTTATTCTTCCAATATCAGTAAGAAGAACCATCGTACTACCGAAGTGCTCATTGTCTTAATTAATTAAAGTGATTTTTTTTTTCTTTTTGTCCGTGCTTCGCAGTAAATGCTATATTTGCTATAGTGTTTTGACAATAATAATTCCAAAAAAATGCTACAATTTAAGTATTTTAGTACTTCCTTGGTTGCAACAAAAATTTTTCGAAACTTTGACTTTTAATAGTCACTATTAAAAAATGCCAAAGTTTGATCATAAATGAACGATACCAGATAATAATGAATATGCAGTAAGGCTGAAATAATTTGAAGTGAAAGTAAAACACGCCAAGAATAAGTAGCAAATTTTGGAAAAATAAAATGAGAAGGAATGTTGAACGAGTTGAGGAATCAAAAATTGAAAGCACAAGGGACATAGCCTAGAAAATGAATTTGGCTCACTTAGCAAATCAAAAAAGTTTCTAAACATGTCACCGCATCGGGAAACAACATGGCACCATTATCATATGATTGCGATATATTCTTATTGATAATAATAATCCTTATTGCAATAATATCATTAGGAATAAAAATGATGTTAAATGGTAACAGCTGATAATGATATTAATAATAATAAAATAATAATTATAACAAAGATAATTAGTTATAATAGTGATATTAATTAGTTAATTAATTGGGTATATTAATAAATAAATAATAAGCAGTAATTCAAAAACGATGATTTTGAAATGAACAAATTAATTAAATATTTAAAATAGCCAATAAATTTGCAGAAAAAAATTGTGCATTTGAAATGAAATTTATCATTTCCGG
>RCAB01000092.1:0-178416 GCA_003640385.1 Setaria digitata
CTAAAGGTGCAGCGCAAGATTTGTGCTCAAAGGATAATAGAAGGACGCACTGCTACTAAAATGTTAATTAGGAGTTTTTTTTTTAACTAATTGGTGGTGAATTTGACGATATTAAAGAAGAAGAGTGGAATCCCGAGTGACTGATCATATTTTTGACATTAAATTGTGAATAAATTAATTTTATGCGTTTGATTTCGGTTTTGATACCGAAATGGTTCTGAATTTGAACCTAAATTGTTGATCAAGTGTGTAATTTTGAGTGATTGACTCTATTTTGACGCTAGATTATGTGCAAATTAAACAATTCTAGACGCTTGATCTCGATTTTGATACCGAATTGTTCATAAAAAGCACAATTTTAAGCAATCGATCTTCAAATTGACACTAAAGTGATGATCAAGAACTGTTTTTAAACTAGTTGGTCATGAATTCGACCCTAAATTGATGATCAAGAGATCAGATCTGAGTTACTGATCGCAATTTTGACACTGAATTGTTCACAAATTAATTAATTCTATGCACACACTTCAGTTTTGATGTCGAGGGTGGTATCATTCAGTTACTTTCGAGAAAAAATACTTTGACACATCATTGACATTGCAGACTTAAATCCGCCTCTTAATATCTTAAATTGCACAGAATCTTCCTGCTTGCTTTGTTTGATTTAAATTCATTCGTTACGAAATTTTTTTTGAGATGGAATCCATCCGGAGTCTCTTTCACTGTCAACGCCATATTCTCTGTCTCTCTTGCTCGCGGTAAATATTCAGGTATATTTTGGTAGATTTATTCTCGTACAGTGTCTACAAATCAAATCACAGAGTTTTTCTCAACCTTTGCTGAATGGTTATACCTCTTTTGTTTTTCTTAAATCTCACTTTTTGTTTTATACATGTTTGTTAAGCTTTTCAGATCAGTCCGAATTTGGCTGAACTGGGAGACCCATGAATTAAATGACTTAATCTTAAATTATAAAGGTGTTTCACCCTTTTAACTACTATAATTATCTGTTATCACCAAAATTAACATCTCATTTATCTTTTCCAAATAGAAGCTATTTTTGCCATTTTAGGAGTGACACTAATCTCAGGAAAAATTCTCGTTTCATTCCACGGATCAGATGCTGTGCTGCAGTGGACCACATGAATATTTGTGTATTTGTGCTGTTGTCATGGAGTCTCTCTGAACTTGGCTTGGGAGAGAAAAGCTTTTTGTGATCAGTCTTGTGTTACTATAGTCTAGCTTGCTATGCCAATACTTGCTGGACCTTTTAACTTCGCTCTTTCCACATCTTATAAAGGAAAAGTATCGTCTTTGCTTTTCTACGAAATGTATTTTCTTTCTAGATACTTTTTAATTAATGCGTAACTGTGAGAGTCTCGGAACTTTTCGTTTTAACTGTAATAACTAGCCTTGGAAAGCCGATGTTGCAAATACCAGGAAGGCCATTAACACATTATGCAAATGTATCAGAAGCAGTCTTCCTTTTATCTGATTTCAAAATCTTCGCAGTCCTATGACTGTTTTCGAATTCTGTGCTCCTTTACGTTATTTGTAGGGCAAATCTGTCAGAGACGACTGTGGTGACGCATCACTCACCTAATTTTCCTATATTATGTGGCTATTTTGGAGAAAGAACTTTTAAATTTCCGTTCACGTACGTGTTTAAAAAAAAATTGCTCTTTTTTTACGATGATAAGATATGCCTTTGTCGTGTATATGGAAGCTTCTAACACTAGACTCATTAGGTAATAGGCTTAAACTATCTGAATTTGTTACTGTTTTGTCTCTTAGCTCAACTCTTAGAAGATTATATATTATAGATTTCGATCACTTGAAAACATTATGAACGCGCCATATTTTAGAATCTTAGTCTTATTTTCATTTGTCCCTCCTTGATCGGATTTCAAGGATTGAAAAACTGGAATGAAAATTTCCATTTTTTCACTTTAAGCCATCATTTATCATTAGATCCAAAAATTTCAATTTTATCAACAAACCTGACTTCGAACCTCAGCTTTCCATTTCATTTCATTTCCATCCTATTTTTGTGACAGACACTGGATTGTTTTCATCGCCGTTTTACGTTTCGAATACATGTTTAAGAAATCTACAAAATTCACGGACTTTAAATCAAAATTAGAAGAATATATTTCTGGCAGATAGATAATTTGTTATTTAGTTCTTCTACATTTTAATCATGTATTTCTCTAAAGTAATTTTTCATTGCAACATCCTGACTCGAACTGTGAGTTTACCTGAATATTATCAATGTGTAAACAAGATATAGGATAATATAAATTTCTAAAAGCAATAAAAGTAAGTTGTTTAATAGGTCTATAATTTCCAGAAGAAATATTCTTTAAAAATTTCTTTAATCATTCAATTGTGTAAGTGTAAATAAATAAATTAACAAATGTATAAATATATGAAGAATTTGACGGAGCAAAATTCAATACTCACATATTTCCGGCTGCTTTTTTTTCATTCACTTTAACGATTATTGCAGACCTCATGAAATTTAATTTTCCAATTAGAGAAAAAATATTCAATTTGCATCATGTAAACGATAACACTTCGAAATCATTGGTGACATCACTCGCTGGTTAAAAGAATGATTCATACGGAGTCTGTTAATTAGAATTACCTCTTTCCTGACCTCACCTGTAAGTAGTCATGCTTTGTAAATTTTTAAATATCTTGCTTCAAAGACAGTTCCACTCTCTAATTCTTCCTTGCCATTGATAAATTCGATTTTCGGTTAAAGAAAGATGAAGGGCTGTGTTGCATAATTTTAATATTGCACAGGCTTAGGAAAATCGCGGCAAGATTGAATTACATTTGACTGTCACAAATCCTATCCCAAATCAGAAACATGAAAATTAAAGAAAAGTAGAAAAATACGAACAATATATCTCAGGAATTGTTTTTACAACTTCTGTGGGTTATTGCTATGTCAGCTTTATGCAATGAGTTGCCTATGCTAGCTTGACTTCTCTCTGTTTAAATGTTTTTTTCATGTTTCTTTTTGAATTCTTAAGCTTTATGATCGTCGATTTGTACGGGTTACTAATGATAGTTGGATTGAATAGATATATATATATATAAGTGATATCGTAGTGCTACCTTCCATTTCCATTTCATTTTCCTTTTAAATATTAAACAACAAAATGGAAAAAAGAATTTTTACGGCTAAAAAAAGAACGAAATTTAGAGACAAATTAGGTCATCATGCAAATCCATCTCCGTTCTCCATCAGGTCAAAGTTTATGCGATTACACTAACATCCTTTCAAACTTTCGAAAGAACTTGACGCTTTTCAAATTAATATTAGTTTTCGGCAAGTCAAAACGTTTCCTTGCATTCTTCTCAAGAACAATAACAGTCACGAAGTCTGACTCGCGGGGAGAGATGACTCTCATTATTGAAGTTCCATTTTATTTCATCTTATCTTTTGTACTCACTTCAAGTTAGTATTTCACCTTGCACCAATGCATCAGTGACACCTCTGTGCCATTTTTGGTAATATTTTTTATATTTTTGCTTCAGTATTTGTTTCAAATGCTACTGTTTACAATATTTGATGCTATATGCTCTTAACAAGTTTTTTTATCAATAATTTAAAGGTCAGAATGTTTCGAAACAAAATTTTTGTTATACGCAATCGCATCTGTCATAACAATTACTTTTCTCCGACTCATCTTCCATTTAATTACACTATTCCTTGCAAAAATCTTCCTTGGAAATGTTAATAATCGCTCAAGAATAATCATACTCTTCTCTGAATGATGCCTGCACCTGCGCAGCAACAGGTAGTCATTTTCAAGTGACCCGAAGAATCAGTTTCATATCTTTTTTTCTATCAAGATGAAATATATCATTTTTTTTAAGTGATATATATATATCATTTACTTAGTACTGAAATTCGGAAAAATCAGCAATGAACCTACAAATCTGAATCATTTTTCATTTTCCTTCTACTTCTTCAAAGTTTCAGTTTTTATCTGCCAAATATATTGAATATCAGATGCTACTTTTTCTGACATTGCAATTAAAGAGAGCATCAGAATCCTACCGTTGGTTGTTTAGAATTGCTTGATAATCTGAAGGACGTTCCAACTATTTCTTGGCAATAGATTTGAAAGTTTGACCAAAAGAGAATCGAATGTTTAACTTCACTACCTTTTTAAAGTCGTAACTCTGTCTTAGAGACGGAGCCACATGATAAGAGTGATGATTATGCCTCTTTTTTATTGTTCGTTTGTAAATGTGTAAGAGTGAAGTAATGTCACCTCAGAAAACGACTGTCGTTTTGTTGAGACTTGTATTACACAGCAACATATTAATAAAATTTACTTATATTAACTTTTGTTAACTTTTTTAAAATTTACTTAAACCAACTTATACTAACTTTTGTTAATATAAGTAAATTAAATTTGCTCTTAAACAGACTGACTCAGACTTCTTCAATATCCATCGAAAAATTTAAAAAATTTTTGAGAAAATCTCTTTAAACAGTATTTTTTTCACAGCGATCATCATAAAGCATTTTAAATATGTAAAAAAAAAAAAAAAAAAAATTTAATAGTAGTAATTTCGGGCACGCGACCTTATACTGAACAAAATATTTTTAAATCGCGATTCTCTTTTTAAAGTGATTCACTAATGACATTGGTGGAAAATGGATTTTGACTCTTTGATCAGACTGATCAGACCTTTTTATTAATCTTTGTAACGATAACGGCAACAAAAATTTGTTTCCACGCTTTTTTTGTATTTTCCATGAAAATTTCTTGAACTTTTTAAAATCCAATTGATAAGAAGAAGTGTCCTTTGGAAAACGATATTTCTTTCCTTTTGTGAATATTCAATTTTCAAGGTTCAACAGGCATGGCGTGAAGAATGAATGTTTTTGATTGAATATGCAAATAAACAAAAATTAGCATAGCAGAACTCATTCAATAAATTACCATCATAACTATTCTTGATTATTTTATGAAACAGGTCTTCCAGTGATGGCATAGTCTGGATATTTTTGTTTATTTGACCTTGCTACGAAAAAATAAGAAATATCCGTCATGTCGTAGATCTGGGTTACATCTCTAGTGTTTGCAACTTTATTCAACCTTTTTTTTTTGAATATTTGGACTAAGTTCATTCCATTTCATTAGCCGACGTAGTTTATGTTTTTCAAGCTTAAGTTTATTGCTCGAAATAGACTAAGAGTCCATGGACAGTTATGTGGAAATTAACTGACTCAGAAGTGCTTGTGGTGAATCAGTTGCCTACCAGTGGGTTCGATGTCTGAGTAGGAGGCATTGCAACGGGTCGCTTTTCGACCTTCCTGATAAAAAGGAGAATTTGCATTTTTCGTTCTGCTAAACAACAGTTTATCCAGCAAGTTCTCCACTACAGCTCTTCTTTTGATTCAGTTTGCTTTGGAAAAAATGATTTTTAAATTATTTTATATGTCAACACTAACCTTTGTCCGATTAATAATGATAGTGGCTGATAATGTTTGGTAATATGAATAGACGAGAATTTGGCGCATTCAAATAGGGGTAAATGCAAACAACTTTCCTCCATTTTATGAACCATTTTTGTGTGAACATTTCAAAGCGCCATAAAGTTTTCCCTCAAAATAAATCTTGAGCATTTCAGTTTTCTAAACTAAGATTGAATGGAAGAGAAAAAACCAATGAAAAAGAGTTTTCTGCATTCTACAAACATCTCAGTTATATTTTCCTATTACACAGAATCGTAAAAACTGATTTACTCAGTTATTTATGCAAAAACTGTACTTTTTTAAGCAAGAAAATTTGCTGCATATTGAATGAAGGCAATACTAATCGCTTCGGAGAATACTTGAGAAGCATACCTGTAAATTCCTGGAAACATTGAGATCATTCCATCCGGATGCATCCTTTATCCGCAAGCACTGCTCATTTCATGATCCTTCCTTTCGCAATCCTTTATTATAACAAGCAATACTAAAGTGTTTATTTACTTTATTAGATACTCAGAGTATAAGTTACCTGAAAATTACCACTGATAATCAACAACTACATAAATAAATCTCAATGTGCATTTTTTCCAGAAGAATGAAGTTTGATTCATCTCATTCATATTATTAACACTGAAAGCATCTGATTAAATTTAATAACAGTCTCAAATATCAGTGTAATTAATTTGATTCCTTCCTTCTTAACTATAGTAATTTTAATTTTTCGAAACTCTCGCGTAACTGCTAATGAATTTTGATTTGAAATGTCTAAATGTTTTCAACTGGTTTGATATCTTCGAGAAAGTTGTTAGCAATCAAATTTTCTTCGTTTTTTTTGAGTCAATGAAAGCAATATTCATAAAATGATATTCGAAAGATGCAAGGTACCTCTCTCCTCATCTTCTCCTACGCCATTACATAAATAAATGTTAGGGAATTAAAAAAACAACTGGCACCATTGGAGCTATTTTTTTCAGATGCCGAGTATTTTTTTATGACCTCAGAATTGAAGGAAAAGATTGAGAGAAGAAGTATAAATCAATAAGACTCATAAATCATTGGTTCTTTCAAAGTCTCAACTGTCACCTTTAGTAGTCACTTTCTTCCTCCTTTCATTAATTAGCCTACCAATCATTTTATCAAATTTCTGACTGCAACTTGGTAATGATTCCCTTAGAACCGCACACAAAAAACCTTTCTAAAAAAAGTAAGACATATTTTCTTCATCTTTTTTTTTAATAGAACTTTTAATCTTACTGAAAATCACTATTCTGTTTTTGTCACCGTTTTCTCTTTTTCTTTACTTGAAGACTCATGGGATATCTTTTTTGCTAACGCGAAACCGCTTGTTTGATAAGGTAAATTGTATTTTCAATAATTCATTTCTACTTTTCAAAACTAATCAATGCAAGAAGATTTATGTTGCATTTTTGTGACAAGAAATACATAATCAAATATTTCTCCTCTGGTTGTTTGCCATTTTGTTCTTAGCAAGTTCTTTTGCAGAAATACGACAAATTTATTTAATCAGTTTTTAACTTAATTATTAATGAGGAGGACTTGAGTGAAGTGGAGAGTCGAAAATTCGGAACAAAGATCTCATTTGTTGAAAATTTTCATTTCTACAAAAAATGAAACAAGCAGGATGAAAGATGTTGATGTGATTATTGCAAGTTTATCGGTAGTCAAAGGCAGTAGTGAGGAAGGAAAGACACTAAGTATGATGATTTGACAAGAGGAAATTTTTGGATGATATCAGTGTTAAGCGGTAAGCTGTTTTTGATCACTTTATTAAAACTTAAATTCAATGACCGAAAGTGTTTTGGAATTCTTTTATTTTTTTTTAATTATCATTAACAGCCATTTGCAATATGTAGTTCTTAATTTGATTATTAAATTCAAAAAAAAAAAAAATTTTTGATTAATACTGATTATAAATGATGATTCAAAAATACGGTTGACTGTGATCGCTACTCATCCAGTCTATTTTAAATGCATTTTAAACTTCCTTATGAATATTTATAATATATTTTCAAAAAAAAAAACGCAGCAGAAATTGTTTGTAAACCGCGAACAGCTTTTTGTGATTGCCTTTATCATAAAATACTAATATTCATAAAGCATTCTCGTTGGAATCTAGGGTGCTCAACAAAGATGAAATCTTGTACAGTTAAAAGAGTAATTATTATGAATATTTGCTTGCATTGTTAAGTGTGTTCTGAATCATTGGCACGTGTTCATGTTGGAAACGTTTTAAACCTTTTTCCTCCAGGCATTAATTGCTCTTCAAAACGTGTCAATTTCGGGACGTCGGGAATTCTTGACCACTGGGTACTTCTATGGCACGTAACCCTCATATAGAAAAATTTCTGCACCACGTCGAGAATTTCATATCATTTGTTCATACGTGATTTAAATTTTTATTTTCTTTTTTTAAACATTATTTTATTTCAAAAGTATTAATTTTCATCTCATACTTATAATTCTAAAAAGACTTTTTAGGCTTTAGCCTAAAATCCTAAAATCCTAAAATTTTAAATATCATTTTATTTAAGTCATATCGTCACGAAATGGTTGATTTCCTAGAGTAGAAAGAACGCAAACGCTTTGATTACGGATTCATAGGATTAATAATTACAAAATTCCAACTTTGCTTTAAATAAAATTTTGTAGTAAAGTTGTACTGATCTATTTTTATTGATCTGTGATTGATATATTAGGTTATATTATCGAATTAGAATTTTAGACTGCAAATATTAGCTGTGAAACGGAAGAAAGCAATCAAATAATTTGTAATTACCAAGTTGTTTTTAAAATTTATCTGCCCAAACGAATCTGGCGCCATTGTGTGGCGAGTTGTTTTGTTCTCTGGAGGATTCTTATTTAACAATAAATTTTTATTCATCTCTTTTCATCACCAATTATTATCAGTACTTGTACTCTTTTGATGCTTTATCAGTGTATCGGGCCATAATACTATCAGTACAGCGTTAGTGCAATATAATATAAACTTTTTTCTGCATGGCGATTAACAATTTTGTTTTAAATACCTCAACATTACTTAAAGAATTCATTTAACAGTTAACAATATTGAATGTTAGCTTAGGCTTCTAGTTCCACAGATTTATTCGAACAAATTGTTAGCAGTGCATTCCTACGATTAAATGTATTAATATTATATTTAAATATCAATATACTCGTAATCAGACATGTTTATAATTGGATACACTCATAATTAGGTACTTTTCTAATTAATAATATTCATAACCTAAGTGTGCTGTGATTACAAAGATCAATTTCTTTTGAAAAGTTTCATTGTGTTCCTACTTTCAACAAGGCTTTAATGATAATCGGATGCTTATCTTTATTGGTGAAACACTGTGCCGGTCACTAATAAAACTGACCAAAATGCACAATTTATTATCAATAATTATATATATATATATAACTTTCACATATATGTATATGAAAAGTTCGAGCTGAAATTAATTTCGCAAAATATGGCATTTTATAAAAAAAAAATCGTGGAATAATACTGTTAACGAGCTTTTCCTTTCCTTTTATCTATTCCGAAAATTTCTTGATGTTATTCTTCCTCATTTTTTCAAGAAAGGCG
The DNA here is from genome assembly GCA_003640385.1 of Setaria digitata. Taxonomy (NCBI): domain Eukaryota; kingdom Metazoa; phylum Nematoda; class Chromadorea; order Rhabditida; family Setariidae; genus Setaria; species Setaria digitata. The sequence continues at coordinate 9,120 of RCAB01000092.1, forward strand.
GCACTTTCAGAAACAGCTTTGTGTAAGTCTTCCCGCAAAGGAAACTAATTTCGTTGTATTTTTTAAAATTTATCATCACTTATAGCAGCCGGCTGCTGATTACAACAATTATCGCACGGCAGTGAAGGGCGCAAATCTGACCAGTCAAATCCGCCCATCCAATATCTATTCTGGCTAATATAAATAGTATATATATATATACATATATTAGCCAGAAATATATATATTCTCTATATATATATATGGGCTGATTGGAGAGACATTAATACATTCACTTCATTTTTATTTCAGACTTGCTATATTGAGACTGTTGATATGGATGAGGATGAAGAATTGGACGATGAATTGTTATTTGAAGAAATTCAGCGCTGTCCTGAAAAATATTTCACGCAATACCTTTACGGTGCGAAAAAATTTGTAATTGAAGCACTTTTTTCTTTTTCCTTTTGAAATGTTTGCATTCTCTTTAGCTGACACAAATACTGTACTGAATGATGATTATAACATTTAGGTTAGGGTGTTGAATAAAATCAAAATATGAGAATTACCAAAGCTACCGAAATATGAATTCTATAACAGATAATGTTTCTCGAATGCAGATGACCTTAAGCATTGTGTTGTTTAAATTAAGTAGCATGTTAATTTATAAAATGGGAACTTAATATGTTAAACCGCAATGTCATGGGAAGACTGATTTTGACACTGGCGATCTTAGTGGTGATTCAATTGCTAACTATTTCATTTTATTCTAATCTGACTTTAGTGTATGTTGCACAACTGACAGGAAATACAATTAATTTACTCTTAGAAGAAATAATCTGATCATAATTTACAAAATTACAACTAATTGATGAGCTACAAATCGTTCCGCAATTATTTACTTCTATTTTTGCTATTTATTTGCCAAGCCATTACTTATTTTTTTAAATCTGATATTTATAGATTTTGTTTTTTGTTAATCATTCAAATTTTCTTCATAGCTGCAATTAATTTACTAAAAAGATAAGCGGAAATATCATTTATACAATTATTTATTATCATCGGGTTTGTGAATGAATCTGTATATAATTACTGTTACTACCACAGCAGTGATGATCCCATTTTTGCTTACGCAGTTCAAATTCATTGAACTCTGTAGTTGAAGTAAGCAGATCCTTGGCTAATTATCACCTAAGCTCAAGTAACATTGATCTGGTAATAGTAAACATCACTTTAAAGTAGGAAAAATTTTTCCTAGCCATTTGTTATAAATTATAAAATCTGCCAATGAGCAAGCAAACTAAATCTAGTTGGTTTAAGACAAAAATGTATTTGAACAAATCAGACAAAAATCTTTAATATTAGTATCTTAATCCACATCTAACAAATTTAATTTTTTATAATTTCTGTTTCATTAGAATCATTGTTGCTCTTTCCTTCAATACTTCTTTCAATATTGTGAATCAAAAAAATCAGGTGGACTTCTGCAAGAGGCTTGTTTTGCAAATGACTGAACTACTCTGTTTCAGTTAAACTGCCTTCAGGTTGCTTAAACTTCATTGCAATAATTCCTCTAATAAGGATTTCAAAATAATTGTCATCCTTGTCTTCTCACTGAAAAATGGCTCGAAATTATCTAGACTTCTATAGTTTCTCCCCATCCATTCGTGTTCTTCAAGGTGACATCAATCAATCAAAGCAGTTAGTTGAACAAAATGATTGAAATGCGGAACCATCCTGAACTAAATTTTCATTGCTTTTTTCCTTCTACACTCTTTGTCCGATAGAAAACACTTATTAATATTAAGTAGATAACGAACAATTAATTAAATAAATAAAGTGAATTAACCAAACATTTTCAAATAAATAATGGTATTTATAATGATTAATAAGGAAAGTGTGGATAAGGTAGAATAATTGAAATGTGTTAAAAAAAGGTTGAGAAATAATTCAGTGTTGGTTGCGTTGATTGTTAATTGATTGATAATTTACTGCTGTAGTGATTGTGTGCTCTTTTTTTAGCAGTTATTCCAAAATTAATGAAAAATAAATGATTATATTGCCTGAAAAACAAAGAAAAGTTTATTTAAAGGACGTTAGATAAGAAACTGTTCCAGTGAGAAGTTTCTATTTGGTAAGACCTGCAAACAGGAAATTCAGCCCTCTGTAAAAAGTTGGTCACTCCTTCAAAACATATCTCTTTCAACTAAAATATAGTACAGTATGATATTAAAGGTTTCGATAAGGGGAATGATTCAGAGTTGAAAAGTGGAGAAAATTTAGTTCTAGGTGGATATGTCAAGCAACAGTTTTATACTCCCAATCTATACTGTTTATGTTTCGGCTTGGGGAATTGTCCAATATTTATTGAACTGTTTAGTGGCAATCGGAAATGTGTAATAATAACCTGTCCTGAAGTGAATTATATGTTGAAGTTTTCTAAATGTTTCTATTATCTGCCAAATTTTGCTGTGCAAATAGCACCAAACGCATTTCTAGGCACGAATAGAAATGCTTATATTTAATTTCCATTGGTAAACCGCTAAATAACAAAGGTATTTTTAGGCACGGATACAGTTAGCATAGTAGACTTATTAAACCGACTAATACAAAATAAGAATGGTTTCGAAGTCGCAATCGAGTGTCTCTCGTGTTGGCAGGTTTATTCCATTTCATTTATATTCTTTTTCACCTTTTAATCCAATATCACGTCATTTTTTCGAAGTTTTTTGTCGTTCCAGAAGTCAACCTATAAGAAATTTCAGGACATAATTGGTGCAAACTACTGTTTAGAACCAATTTCAAATGAACTTCAACAAGCTGAAAATGCACAAGTCATATGCTTGTGTTTGAAACTTCTCAATCAGTTGTTGAAATATTCACCAAGTGCTGTAACTCGGATACGGATCGATCACGAATTAAAAGGCCGGTCTTTAATTAATTTACTTAGTCTCTTAACTAATCAAAAGGTTAATTTTTTTTAAAGTAATCCTTTTTCCTCAAAATTCATTTCACATTTAGTTGACAAATGAAGAGAATAACTATTTCATCACCCTTTCTCTATTCTCTCTAATAATTTCAAAACTTAGGCGGAAAAAAATTAGTGGCAACAATTTGCAAATGAATAAAGCTTTTCTGAAGCAGCCCTTCTCTATATCATAGAATCCTATCATTAACGTATCCCTTTTTTTTCAACGTTGTCTTACCAAATATCACAAGTTGGGTCATTCAACATCCACATACTACATACCGAACAGTAATTTTACTATTCACTTTCCAGCCTCAGTGGATTGGGGACAATTCTCGGGAATAAAATTGTAGGAATAAAAATTGCTACTAAATTAATGAAGTTTTGAAAGTTTTGTAGGGACTGAATTTATAAGTAATCATATCTAAAATAAATTTGGAAAAGAGGTTATTGATTCGGTAAGAAAGGAAACTTAATCCAAAACTGTCGGGTTTCATAAAATGTTACTCAAATGATTAATCTCTGAATTAACAAGCCAAATGAGTAGTTGTCAATGTATTTTCTGTTATATAAAAATGCCTGTTGTAGTATATATTTCGACTGTTTTGTGTGCTTATTAAAGTCTTAACAAGTATAGGCGTTGTGTCATATTGTGCCAATAGTTTCGAGAAGGCAGTTAGTTTTTTTTTTTCCATCAGTCATTTGATTCTCGTTTGCATATTCTCTTTAAATTCATCCAGTATTTTGGATTTTTTAGAAGTGTAAATTGCAAATTTTCCATTATTAATTATGCTGCATCATTATATTTTAGCAAAAGCTAATGGGTATTATTAGGTAATTTTTGCTGCTGCTCTCCCAAATAATTTTAGGATTAATTCAACTTTTCTCAGGTTGCGAGATAACTTTTACAGCACCAAGCAAGTATTTTGCGTACAGCGTACTGCATGCTGTGTAAATTTCCTATTATGAAATATGCATACAGCATGCAGCATAACAACATGGCGCAATGTTAAATGATAATGCTATATATTAACTTATTATTTATTTAGTCAAGTTTCATCGCCATTATCATTATTTAGTCTGTCCTTTCGTTAGAGCTACTGTTTGTCCTTCATGAACTCTTTTATTCACAGCTTGATAGAAATCAATTCAAAATGATTAGATTCCCTGAAATATTGCATTAACTTATCGTAAACCAATTAAAACAAAAACGACAGTAAATTAATATAGTATAATTAGGTAGATACAGTACTATTCATTACTGTAAAAAACCTTTTTTTTGCAATTGTAACTGAATAGATGACATTTCTTAAAGGGCAAAATCGCTAATATTTCAAGGAAAAATAATCGAAGGTATACTTAAAATTTAAAAATTTCTATTACATTTTGTGCTCTTGAGCGCTTATTACATTTGTTTCTAAATATTAATTACTACTTATATTTCTGGCAGATTAACAGTTCTTTTTTGCGTTTCACTTTTCCGATGGAAATAATTGATCATCGTGGTTCGTTCGATCGTTTGCTTGTTCTTTATCAACATGTCCCTAAAGGGGGATGTATAATTCATTATACATATGCAAATTAAGCCTTATAAATTGCATGTAGAAATTATTATTACCAATAGGCTTGCAAATGCAACCCATGCATAAATAAAATATCTATGCTTCAAAACTCGTCCTATTAAAGGAGTGTACAGGTGATAATCCTGTTGGGTATAACTCCATTCTTGATCTTTTTTAATTCTTGCTCTTTATGATAAAATTCTGTGCTGAATAATTGATCTCATAAAGTAAAATTAGAAATCTTTTAATCTCAAGGATTATTATAAATTTTAAGGAGCCATGAAAGCGCAACCAAGAAATGCGGTCAAGAGTGCATTTCATTTATCCGGGCAATCGGATCAGCCCTTTCCTTCTTCTGCTTCCTTTCATACGGTGGTCTCCTCCGATTATTGTCATTCAATAAAAATTACATATCCATTCATTCGTCAATGAATTGTCATTTCAATATCGAATCTAACTGTCTTGTTTAAAACTTTTTTCAAATTTTTTTTTTAATACTTTTTCCCCTCTTTTATTCGATATACTTAGAAAACAACAGTGAAAAAAAGCTCAAAAATTAAAAATCCGAGGAGCAAAGGATGGCATTTTTGGAAAAGTCATAATTAATTAATTTAAATAACTAGTTATTTAAATTTACTGCTCAATTTTATAACTCATTTAGAAATATTCCTTTTTTTGTTAGAATTATTTGCTTAATAAATTTTGATATTTGTTCATAGAAACTAAATTGCTATTTGCTATTTTAATTATGTTAATTGCGCAACAATTTCTGTTAGTTGTTCAGTAAACAATCTAGTCTGAATCTTTGTTATACCAACCTCGAAATCTGTCAAACGGTCTATAGATTGAAAATGAGACCACCTGTATACAGATCTGTAAAGATTCCAGTGTAAGGAAGGAAAGAAAATTTCAAAGGATAGGATGAAGTCCCTAATTCTGCTGGTTTTTATTTCCGTGTCTCATAATGGCAGATTTATAATTAATTAATGATTTAGAAGTTTATCAGCTAGATTTAAAAGTAATCATTTAATGTATTTTGCCCAAGTAATTAACATTTTAAAAACAAAGTATTTAAAGTCCATTTTTTGTTCGATTTCGAGTTTCGAGCTTTTGAATTTTTAAACAAAGGTTGAAAACTCTACAATGTGACATTTTTAATGTAAAAGTCTTCACTTTCATATCTCAGTCATCTATTTATGTCACCCATCAACTGTTTTATTTGTTTTTCTGTCCGTCACTATGTCTCTTTTCTGTAACTTACAAACAAATTTTATGATATGAATTTGTCAGAATCACTACTTTCAACAGTCTAAAAGAGATAACTTTCTTCTTCGACTGAGTTGGTGTTAATTGTCTTGTCATAAATTTCTATTTTTAAACATTTGGATGATTTTTTATTTTACTCAAAAACCTAAACCATTATATCTAACTATATATCTAACTAAATAAAAAGTCTTTAGGTCTCAGAACTTGAGTGTGGATTCTAAATAACGCCCCAAGATTCTCAGCTAAGATCTTCGTCTACGTCTGCCCCACTGTTATATTGCTATTTTTGAATGTTATAAAATTTCATTAATAGGTCCCTAATTAAACTAAGGTGGAAATGACTTAGTCCGGACAGCATGACTGCCATTTTTCATGCTATGCTTAATACGCTTCTATGCTTTGAGTTTGATGCATTTTTCCCATTCTTTAAATTCCACCCATCTGAATCATTTTATTGCTGGATTCCGTCTGATACGCTACGAATTTAATTTCAGAAGGCTAATGTTTTTTCCATTAATTGCCTTCTTTCTCGATCACTCAGAGTGTAATTAGATTTACCGATAACATTTAAGTCAGCAAGGAAACAGTGATAAAGTTTTGAAGCAAAGCGATTGTGAAACAGAACAGAAATTTTAGTCATGCGATGCAGTTAATGCGTGAGCTGCTAAGACTACATTTTTAGAATCAAGTTGGTTTTCTGCTAATTAAGCCATCCAGGCTAAACTATTTAAGGCTTGCTTAAGACAACGGGGCAACAACATAAATGGAAGCCAACTGATGTTTTTTTGACTTTATATTATGAAAATTTCATGCTATGTATTTTTGCTATGTATTTCTATGGTCATGAAGTTATATTTTTTTTATTGGTCTATCTTGTCACCTTAAAAGGATTCAAGTATTTGTAAAATTCTGGGGATTGAAAAATTCTAATGCTTCATCAGTGGGTGCACAAGAAATTTAGGGAGAAAAATCTTTGGTAAGACTTTGAATTTGACAAATCCTTGAATTTACTTTTTCTAACTATGGAAAGTAATCCATATTATATAAACAAGCGCTATCAGTAGTGATTGTTCATTAAAAGGAGAAGCATATCATAGAGGTTTATTTTGGGAGATTAAAAGCTTAGAAGGCATAAAAGATTTTAATTTTTTTTTAATCTCTTTTGTGTTAATCCCTTTCTTTTCTCGAAATTAAATCAGTGGATTTCAAATGGATTGCTGAATCATAACTTTTATTTCTTCAGAGACACTACTCAATTTAAAATTTTAATATTATTCCAGCGATATTTTGTTATAAACTTTTGGTGTTTCTGTTAACAATAAAGCCTTCTGTCTATTATACGTCGCAGTTGATGTCTTACAAATTTTATTCATTATGTCCGTCATATCATAGGTAATCAGTTGGTACTCTGAAAATTCTCAAATATTTCTGGATGGCGTTATTTGAATAATAATAATATACTATCAATTTACATTTCCAATTTCTATTATAGTCCTAACTACAAAATAGTCGTTTTTATCAAAGCGCTGAAGATAACTATTAATTTGTATGTGGCAGTTTCAATTTATCTTTATGAAAATGTTTTAATTAGTACCTCACGCATTTCTGAATTGTTGGAGACGCTGTTACATCATTCAAAATTGTCATTTATACATTATAATAATTTTAATCGAATACATGACCGGTTTTCAGCCTTTCTGTTTTACTGTCATTCAACTTTACCTCAGCGTAACTTATTGGCATTTTGATGTCGCTTGAGAAGAGACGTCAGGAAATAAAAAACTTTCTTTCTTTGCCTTTTCTTTATTTTTGGCTTTTTAAAATATGTTCACTGACTGAGCGATGAAGAAATTTTTTGTAGGGATTTTAAGGCGCTGTAAAAAAAAAAAAAAAAAAAGAAAGAAAGAAATGTCTAAAAATTTATAAATGAGTTCAATCATTAAGAAGATTTAAATGTACATATAGTATAAAAATAAGCGATGAATAAAATACGTAGTCAACTGTGTTATTTTATTTGTTGAGGCCCGATTTGGTGGAATTACTTTTAAGAATATGCTCGTAATTATAAATTTTTCTACTCGTACAATTTTTCATTCACTTTTCTATATACAAATTTTATGCTGCTTGAATAAAGTGTGTTTCATTTATTTTTCAACTTAATAATGCGCAAATTTCCGATACTTACTATATTTAAGCTTCAGACCTAGTCTTAGTATTGTTCTGTCATTTGATTAATTAATGTTTGTCCTAATTTGAACAATTTCAGAACTGAATGTCAGTGAACGCGTCAACCAAATAAGGTATGATATTTCCATTACTTTTCCCTTTTTTTGCCTCCCGCCGACACTTGTAAATAGAGACCACCTGTCTCATTTCATTGAATTTCGATGAAATAAAAATTTGCACTGGTGGATTTCATTCTACACCTAACTTTAAGTTACGTTTACCCACGTATACCATCCGTTTGAAAATCCATTACAAACTAGAATTCTTGTCATAATCAACAAGATCTAAAAAAAGTCATTTGAAAAGGGAAAGACTGATTGATTAGCAATAATTTTTATTAAAGTTTTACGCTATTACGTGTTCGGTTCTGCTTTGGCATTTCTAAATTCTACAAATAAATTCTTGAACTTCTTTTTAGCTCACTAATCTTATAAGAAAAGCTAATTTGAATTCGACTGTGTAATAGCAAATGCTACACAATGGCTATTATCATTTAGATCCCGGTTATCGCCTTATCATTTATTTCTCTGTATGAAATACGTCTGTACTATTATTACCTTGCAACTGTCATCTTTTCTAAAACATCAATATTTAATTCAATTTCTTAATTCTAACTTCTCTTTCATTTGTCAGTCATATCAATTGAAGAATTCCTCTTGAGCTGTGATGCTATTTTTCCCAAAATATTTTCAAATCTGATCGATTTCTCATTCGCCTCAAAAGTATCCAAGTATCCATTTACTGCTGTAAACAATAAGTTGATGATAGTGCTATGGTATGAATAAGCGCTTCCGGTTTTAACATTTCCATATTGAAAGTATTGTTTGGCACTGTTATCTTCCCTCTCCACACAGCCAACTTCAGTCAAGAAGCTTACCTATAAGAGTTATTCTGGACCCTCAAGTATCCCTTACCTTTTACCTGCAAGCAGAACATAACTAGCTTCTGCAGTCTGATTTAAAAAAAGAATACCTTCCCTCAGTAAATAATGATGCATATATGTACACGTGTGCATATGTGTATGTCCAAAAAAATGTGTGTTTGTGTCATTTTCTAGAAATCTTTGTCTTTATTGTGAATGTGCAATTGAAGTTGTTTAGATTTGTTTGTTTGAGCAGCTGGTAGCAAATTAATTAGAAACAACTTTCTGTAATCGCATTTTGCATGTTCCATCAATAATCGTTCGTTTAAATTTTGATTGTGAGACAAATCTGAATAAATAGTAGGCTTTTTAATGAACTTACTTGGTAGGCAGGTTTTGTTCGACTTGCATCAACAGGGAGGTTTGTTTATTTACAAAGTATTTTGTAGAGTAATTTGTTTAGTTTCAACTGGCGATAAAAATATTGCGTCTTTATTTGAAATGTCAAGAAAAGGGAAAGGATATTTGAAAAGCCAACAATGAATGAACCGAAAGTCTTCTGATTCTCACTTCATTTGTTCATCTATTTTTGGCATGTAGTTAGGAAGATGAGATGAACAGATGATAACAAGCAAACAATCGATCAATTCTCGTCAGCACAAATGCAGACCGTACCCCCGCTGTTTTATGACTTCGCACAGCTAACTGCAAAACTTTATGGTTGTATTAAACTTGCTGATACGGTTTGTATCACTTTGACAGACCGCGGCAGACGTAAATTTAATTTTAATGCGGAGCTGGCTTTAGTTGGGAAGATTTGTTTGGGGATTGTTTTGCTTTCCATTATTTGCAATTTGCTCATCATTCTGGAAAGCTTTTTCATTTCTTTTGTGCGGTAAGAGGGAATGACAACGAACTTTCTCTTTCTAAGCACAGATCATTTCAAAGATAATTTGAGGAAGATAAAAGTCAAATGATAAAAGAGTGCGAATAAATACTCACATAACGACCAGAATTATTATATGAGTCATTTCTTATTATTCTATTAAACTGATACTTCCAATTCCTTTCACTAAATTCAATAGTTACATTGTTACAAATTTGGCCAATCGCATAAATTACGAATTAAATTTTTTTAGCTTTAAAATTCTCTTGTTGTTGAATGTTATGGTAATCTATAGCAAACATTACTGAACGGCAATTAGTTGATTAATTTGAAAGAATGTTTAACAATCCTCCGTTTTCTCTTATCTTAGATGAGATAATGAAATAACAATTACAAACAAATAATTAATGGTTGGGAAATTTTTTCTTTTTTTCCGGAAGTTGGCTGGCACCAACAAATCCGTCCCATAACGTTGGGTGACCTTTACAATCTTTTCTTTTTTTTTGCCGCAAAATTTTCTTGACGAGAGAGATTCTATGTGTATTATTCAAATTTTTGACAAAATGAATGCATATTAGCCACTTAGCCACCAGAATATTTCTGTAGTTCATTCAGACTGCTGATGTATTCCACCATCAAGTCATCGTGACATAGATTGATTGCTAGGCATGTTAGTTCCTCTGAAATAAATGTTTCACTTTAATCGAGTTTTACAAAAGTTTTCATAATTTGAAATAAAATTAACGAACCATCCAACATAACTCAGAATTGATTGTGTTTATCATGCCCAGCATTAAATCAGCTCCGTATCCAAATGTCAAGTGAAAATAACTAGTTATTCAATTCAATTCCTAAATTGAGCCACTTAAAATTTTCATGTCAGAAATACTGTTGATAATGGGCTTATATAGATGAATTTATTACAAAAAAAAAGCGGGAATGGAATCACAGTGTATATAATAATAGCAAAATTTAATCAAGGCCGAGGAAAAAAGGAGATAGTGAAATTTCAATTTGTTTGTGCAATAAATTGAAATATGAAAGCAAGCGTGAAGGATATTCTTTTATATGACGCAATTCGGTGAACAGCAGGAGGGGAAAAGGAGTGGAAGGAGAGTACTGGACATTAAATTTAAACCTGCAATAGATTCTGGTCATTCTTTTTCTCTCGAACAACCAATAAATAAATTAAATAGGAAACTGATGAATGAGGTAGCGTTGTCGAGGTATTTCAAGTGATATATGTTGGGTCGATAAACGGATGGAAGGAGTTCAGATGTGAATATATTACAAGATTAAATGAAAATCAAACAAAATAGTAGGATCAAGATGAGTACTTTCCTCTTATTGACTTTAGATCGATTTGATTTAAGCTAGTAAACTAACTATTTTGTAACAACTAACTGGGATTAATAACTGCGAATTTTTCGCGATATTCTCACTGGAGAAAAAATTTTAATTATTAAAAATAGTTATTAAAAAAATAAAAATCATTTACATTCATCTGTCATGCAATGCGTCCTTAACGTTTAAAAACACCTTCAAACATTAGAACATTCCAAATTTTTATTTCTTCTCTTTGCAACTATTCTTCCTTCTACATGCAAATAACATCCGAAAAACTTTTCCTTTTTGAAAAAGTTACCAGCCATTCGGACTATCTCATTCCTTTCATATTACTTCAATACTTCAGTGGCACTTATCACTTTCAAAAGTTAAATAATAAACTACAAAGCAATGAGTCGTATTATTTTATTCTCTTTCTTCTTGTCCAATTGGTCGAGAATTTCATGACCTCTCTATACATTGATGTTATACTTCCATCTAATATACAGCTTTATAACCTAATGACTTCATTGCAATTGTCACATAATATAGTACGTCTCTCTTTTGTTCGGGGATGGCTTCTTGATTTGTGCAGTCATATGAGCTACACCTTTTACGGTTCGCTTAATCTGGTTGCTAGGCCATTTCGAAATTCGTTGGGTCGTTGGAAGTTGACACCCTTATTGTTGTGTCAGGAAATACAAGGAAAGAGATGAAACTGTCATTATCGGAGAAGCCATTATCTTTTAATTTTCAGTAGCAGTTGACAAAAACGTTGATTTCTGTCATCTGCTGTATTAAAAAACTGGCATTTTTGGAGAGATATTTTTGCTTTTTAATTGTTTGTTATCATTTGTACGTCTGCGACAGTTTCTTCTCAAATTAATTGTATTTGTTTTCATCATTTCATCGAAATTCCATTACTTTATACATTCAGTGTTCCGTTTTTCCCATATTATTTAATTTTATATTTTGGTTCCATTGTTGACATTTTTCAGTAATCATTTAATTGCAGTGTTTTTGGTGTGTGTATAAGGCAGTGGTTAAAACACATTTTTAATTTATTAAAGTTGTAATAGACTCATTAATATAAATTACCATTTGCTTCATTATTACTCTGTATTACTTACTATACCATGATAACAATGATGTCTCCTTACTTTCATTTTTTTCCGATACTATGGTTTACTGAAATACTCTCTAAATTTAATTGACAAAAGCGAATTCTGTTAAATTCTTAATTTGGTTCATCTATTTTCAACTTTATTAGCCATCACATTGAACAGAAGAAGTCAATGAAAAAAGGCTTTCATCATCTTGTCATGGTGATAATAACGATGTAATTGTGGCATTGGCTAGCAAATTTGTCAATTTCTTCTTCGTTTGTTTAATCGTTTAATTACTAATCTAAATAATTGATTAATTTTGCGCGGAAATTAAGCGCAATTCCTCATCCTTCCCGTTCCACTGCCAAATATGTCCTAATTAGTAATGATATTTTTAGTTATGTGATGCAAAGTAATTCCTGTCTTATGTTATGCGTAATAAGTTAGTATGACTATTACGTGTTTTAGTCTTTAGCTTAGATCAAATTCCTAGCTATTTTTAGATTTCTACCTAAAAATTTTAAAATTTCTACCTAAAATTTCTACCCCCGCTTTTATTCCATTTCTTAGATGACTTTTCTACCTAGTCATCTAAGAAATGGAATAAAATGTCAATAGCCATGTTCTTTTATTTTGATTTCATTCATCCTGAAATCTTCTCATTATCATCATTTCCTCATCGATTTGGTTATAGTTACAGTCATAGTCATCTGCGCTTCATCTGAATCTAAATCTTTGCAAAATTGACTTTTTTCGAAGGAAATCCTGCCCTCCCAGCTGCAAAAATAGCATTGATGCTTTCTGGATTCATGCTAGTTGTAGTGGTAATTTAAGAAAATGCATAATAAAAAGGAATACTTGATAATTATCTGATCCATCCAACTTCTTTTTCAATCATATGGAGTTCTACTGAGACTCACGTGGTTGGACAAACCATTTGTTCCACGTCATCAACTTTTTTTGCAATGTAATTACAGACGTGAATGCGTGAATGCACTACATTGCCAAAAGCCTTATTGATTTCTCCAATTTTCTCCTATGAATTTTGCGAGGCAGATTTCTCTAATAATGTGAGAAGTTATGGTAGACGAGTTTCAATTGGTAGTATTTTGAAGGGATGCGAAAAGTGGAAAGTCAAAAAGTGAATTAGTCTTGCTCGACAATTAAGTCGATGGACAATGCATTATATCTCATCAGGAGACTTCCAGCATATAGTAAATTTAGTATTCATCTTTGGAAAATTTGAATGAAGAAATTGATCTGATACAATTTCGTATTTTCTGGTTGGGAAATTCTGTGGACCCAGAATAAAATAAAGAAGATGATGTAAGTGTAAGTCGAGTGTGTAAGTTTATTATCATAAAAATAGAACTTTTTTTTTCTTCGTCGTGAGTTTAATGGAGAAGTTTGTTGTTTCAAGTTTCAAATCCACTAGGTTAGACTTGAAACGACTAATTGGAATATTTCTAACAAGCATGGAAATCCTTCTGTTAAGACATGCAAAATAGCGATCAGTGCAATCTTTGCAATTGAAATCAGGAGTTTTTCAACGGAGAACTGGGTCACGAAGTTAGGATGAATGATTTTATAGCTAGCAGCTCACGTCAAGTTAAAAAGTCAAAAATTTCTTTCTCCTAAAACGACCGTTTCATTCATGCTTCCTTCTTCTGCAGCATATCTCCATAAAAGCTTATCATCCTGTTTTTGATACACTTCAAAATAAGCCAAAAACCACTTGGACCATAAAGGTGTTACTTTAGAAGCGCAAAACTGTCCATTTACCATCATGTTTTCACCGCTCTTCGGCACACTATTCGGTGTCGGGTCCTTCATGCAAGATACTACTACTGTTAGTTAAAATCCTTTCGTCTGATATATTTATCGCGTAAGCGATTGAAAAGCGTAAGATTACAGCGAAGACATGAAAGGTTGAAGGTGCTATTGTTGTGTTACGCCAATCTCAATAAATTTTTTGAAGAAGTTTCGAAGTAATAACAATTTTCAGAGCATTGCTGAACAGCGGAACATTTGGTGAATTTGATCACGAAATAAGCGAACAAATTGGACAGTGGCACTCGGAACACCTTCAAGACGGTGACACATGCCTCAGAGTTCCCAATAAAAGAAAAGAACGCTTCCTATTTTCTGTCGGTGACCTGAAATGTATTTCCAGGTCGATCGTCATCTTTCACAGAAGTTGAAGACTCGAATTCATTCACTGAAGAAAGTGAAGACGAAGAGGAAGAAGAAGCAGAAGACGACAACGACAACGGCGAAGGATATCGAATGGCTTCTGTGGAAACGGTTCAGTCGTCGCAAGCATGGAATAACAATGTACCAAAATTTCCATGTATCACAATTCAAGATTTGCTTTTTGATCAAATTGTAAATTAATCCAAAGGAAATTTTTACTCTGATGAACAAATCGAAACTAATTTAAAATACATTGCGTAAATATTTTTTCCAAATTAAAAAATAGGGATTTCTTGGAGGCGGGTTTCTTGCACAATAGTTTAGGTCTTAAATTCAGGAGTTCATTAAAAATTCGTCAATTATACCAAAGTAAAGAAATTATACTCCAGGGCAATGTATCGTTGAACAATGTTGTCACTGCTAAACTACTCGATGCTAAGGTTCTACTTATATATGCTACTACTTCTCGTAAAATTTATTTCATCTTTCAGATTTCGGTACTTATTGCTGATAGTTTTATAAAGTTAAAGTAACTGCACTTTCAAAATTTGCAATAATTAATGGTTTCCATCAGCATCAACAAATATTTGTCTTTGATTATTTAATTGAAATATATTATTTACAAAAATTTGCTAACATATTAATTTCTCCCTTTTTTAATCATATATTTTATTTCCTTCTTAATTTAATTTGAACTTGAAATTCATTTAACAAATCAATCATAACGATATCAAATGAATTAAAAGAAAAGGAATTATTTAAGCATTTTGTTCACCTTTAAAATAAGAATGTATCCCTTTGCTATCCACAAAACATTAAAACTTTGATGTTGAATAATAGTGTTAAAATAAATTAGAGATGCACTTCTCCCAATCATATTTTGTTTTCTTCGATTCTTTAAAATCCAAAACTATTTCAGAATCTGGATGACTCCTGCTACAAGGATAATACTCTTGTACAACTAGTAACTTTGTTAAGCAATAAAACAGATTCGGTGAATCTTAACAATCTGAAGCAAGTGATTGAGACATTATTGCTTAAATGTAATCCAGTAAGTTGCTTATCGATTTTCAACATTTTATTTAAGAAAAATTTCCTGTCCGCTAATTTTTCATCAATTTTTTCACGCATAATTGCTAACTTAACGCGATAATAATTTCAGATAAACAGTTGAAGCTTAATTTGCTTATTTTAAATTCCTATTGTATTTTTTAAATTAGATTGACTCTTATGACTTAAAACACTTTCTTTTAAAATTTAAAACTGAAATTCATATGTGTCTTGAACATAGTTTGTATTTCGAAAAATAGGAAAAGATAGGGCTGCAATGCCTTTCTTGGTATGTGGTGGTTCTCTGCTAGGCACCCATCATCCTTGTGCTTGGTCTAATGCTGGTGGGTCTCAACCTTTATGAGGTCATATCCATAGTACAACTGTAGTAATTTTATTATTAAACACTAGATCAAGCCTTAAATAAACATTTAAAAGAAAAGCCATATTAATACAAGAAAAGAAGCGAGGATGATTTGGGACAAGTTGACTTGTTGTATATTGAAACATAAAAGGATACTTTTTCTGGAGAATGATACTGAAATGGCAATGGAATTTGGCAAGCAAAAAATTAGAGGAGAGGCTGTGGAAGAGAATGAACTCATTAAAGGTTTGCAACATTTTTATATATTCGGATTTCCCACAAACTTCTTGGTCTCCAATCACCTGTACTTTTAAAAAGTTGAAATCTTTCCAAAACTCTTGTAAATATTATTTTGTTATTGCGACGAGAAATTTTTTACAATGGTTTAATGATTTATATTTGAAAAGTTTTATGTTATTACTTGGATGACCGTTTTCCGACACGGAATCCTTCTAATTAACCAAATAAGTACAATCCAAAGTTGAACTATCTCAAGTATACGAGCTCCATATCGCTGGAGGAATCGACTAGTATTGGCAAAGTCAATCGTTAAATCACTTCATTCAATCCATCTGCCGTTCGAGGTTTTTCAGGAAAAGCATTTGATTGCAAATTTCGTGTCGGATTGATTTATTGCTTTTCTCGCTTAACTATCTGAAAAAAGGAGAAAGTTATTAGTGTTGGAAGAAGAAGCAGTCGTCTGTCTTCCTTTTTGTCTTTCGCAACCCATTGCTTTTTCCAGAATCTTGCATTTGTATCCTGATTAGAAATAACAGCTCATAGTTTATACTTGAAACCAATGCTGAACACACTCATCTCTCTTATTGCTTATCTGTTTGCCTTTGCAAATTTCACTTCAGTGACAGATTATTGTCGACATATTTAACATAACGCACTGTTTTCAGCATCATCGGTACTTGGTGTGTTACCAGCTGTAGTTCGATCATCCACAACTCCTCCACCACCACCACCTCCTCCACCTCCACCACCATCATCCGAAACCTCCCGACCACCACCTGCTCCGCCACTCCAGTTGAATCCGAGGGAGTTTAAGGAGTCAGTGAAAAAAAAAGTGGATATACCTATACCAAAAGCACTGAAGCCGAAAGCCATGCCTAAAGCTGGATCACAGATGAAACAGATTCAGTGGACTAAAATACCGGTTGAAAAGGTGAATCAGGAATCTGTTTCTTCCTGATTTTTTTCGACTCTCTCACCTCTTATTTTGAGTTTTCTTGCTTTTTAGATTTTTCGAAATTACAAATCATTTCAATTTTATTTTGCTTCTTAAGTTCAATGAATTATATTCAGATTTCATACTGTACCCTCTCTCGTCCGATAAGATCGAAAATCCTATATCCTATTTTACCGGAGAGGATCAAATTGATATGCAGGTTTTTATCTAATATTTAGGTAATTGGCGATGGGGTGCAAAAAATTCGAAACGTTTGGATGTCTTCAGCACGACTGTCTGAAAACGGTAAGATTTTGATCTTTTATTTAAGTGAAATATTTATAAAAAAATAAAAATTCATCATTTTGCTGTGCTACAGTCAATTAAAAAAGGAATTTCCAGTCAAACAGAGGTACTTCCTATATGTAAAGAAATGGCTTAACGAAAAATGGGAATCGCTGGCTTTTATTTCTTGAGTGATTCTTGTCCACAATTTCTTACCATTCAGATTCCCCATTTTTTCCGATATGACTGAAATTTTTTCCTGGACGGACAAAGCTGTCAGTCGTCACAGCTTTGCCAAGGAAAAATCATTCCGCAGCCTTTTTTCGTTTCAACCTCCAGTTGTACCCAATTTTCCAGAACTACATCTTAATTTCGATGAACTGGAGTCGATGTTTAGCTGTGCTTCTACTAGAACATCTACCGATGCGTCTGGTACTGAACGACGTACAACTAGAAGGAACGCAGTGATTAATTTACTATCGCACAAACGAAGCTTCAACGTGAGCATTTTCCTGAAGCAATTTAAAGAAGGTAAAGTAATTTATCTTTTGTTTTTCTAAACTACGTGTTTTTTTTTCACTTCGAAATATTTTTATGGAGTCTTTATGCTTCGATAAATTATTCTAGCAGATTTCAGTGCCCAAATAAATCCTTCTGGTTTTAAGGTACATCTCAAATTATTGAAAATGTTCGGAATGGACAAGGAGAATTTTTCGGTCTTGAACGATTAAATAATCTTCGTGCTGTTTTGCCAGACAGTGAAGAGGTACTGAAATTATTGATTGAGGAAATTCGATTTTCGCTTTAAATTCATGAAAAAAAAATACCTTACATGCATTTGAAGAATAACAACGTATTAGAAAAATTTGTAAAATTTATTAAAATCACTCAATAAAAGGTGTTAAGCAAACTTCTGTAAAATGATATGTGATAGAGAAATGAGATTAGAATCGAAGAGGGATAACTTTGTAGAAGTTGAAGAGGGTTAATATTCAGTTCGGGATTCGTGGCAAAGTGGATGAATCACTTTTCAAATGAAAACTTTGAATTAAGCTAATAATTGCAGATTGAAATTTTACGAGGATTTAGTGGTGATCAAACGCAACTTGGTATCGCAGAACAATTCTTTTTAAGTTTATTAACTGTGTCAGACTACAGACTTATTTTGGACTGTATGATTTTAAAAGAAGAATTGGACATTGCTTTCGAGACTCTACTGCCTCATATTGATACTATAATTAATAGTTGCATAGGTTTGTTTTTGTTATTTAATCTCTTATTGAAATTGATAAATTTAAGAAAAAATAGATTAATTCAGTTATGCTCTGAGAGAGTCACTAGTTTTGTTTATTTGCAAAAACATTTCGAAATTTCAGTTTTAGTTGGCTAACATGTACATGTGATAAATTTCAGTTTAATTAAAGGCTACAGTTCGTTACATAATGGAAACATTTTAAGTTCATATCATCAATAAGTTTAGACGATAATGAGATAGTTTTAATAAATTTATTCTGTAATTTTAATCTTTTCAGAGTGATAATACAATGAAGAAAAATATTGTGTAAAAAATTTCAGAAATTAAAGAAAGCAAAGCATTGCCAAAAATCTTTTGTATGCTTGTACAAATTGGCAATTTTTTGAATGCAAATGCAACATTTGGGAATGCAGCTGGCTTCAAGCTTAATTCATTATGGAGGATTCTAGATGTGAAAGCTACACAGAAGAGTATAACACTCCTTCATTTTATTGCAATGGTTTGTTACAGCTAGCACGATCATCCTGCTCTTTTTTCAAGATTTTGCTAATTAGGACAAAATTATTCGTAAAGTTCCGGGGTTGGAAGTAGTCAGACAATGCAGAGGTGGTGAGATAATTTATAGTTGAAAAAAGCTTCAAGCATTTTATGAACTGCATTTGTTTGTATCCCAAACACTAGATGTCAGTTGAATATCTCGAATCAACCCAGGTATGAAATTAGGTAGAAAGTCCAGAACTTCTGAATAGCAAAATTCATGAAGTACTTTTTCGATTGCAACTTAACAGTCATCTTTTAAGCAAGATCGAGAATGTACGGAAAAATTATTGGATGAATTATTAACAGTACCAGTTGCTGCAAGGTAACTATTGCTAAATTTTATTGGAGAAACTAATATACCTAACAGCTGAAATTCAGTTACTCAAATCTAAGCAGCTTGAACTAAATATCTTATTTTGGTATCACGAATTTGGATCTAGCAAAATTTACTCGTGTTATTAATTTATTCTGGGATAAAATACAGTGAATTTCGAAAAACCTTTAAGGCTTTCATTGGAATCAATCCGAAATGATGTTCGGACAATCAGTGATAAATTAATTAACGTGAGTAATGAAGTAAGAAAGCGGACTGACGTTCGTTTTTTCGAAGATACTAATCAACATTTCATGGTATATTCCAATTATTCTTAGTTGTGTCTCTCTCTAGTTACAATTTCCTTGAACTATATTTCATAATTAAATTATTTACTTCGACTTTTTTGCTACGAATTGCTAATCGCACTTCTTTGATTCTGCTCACAAAATTGAAATGTAAGGTAAATTAGCGAAATATACTATCCAAGTAGAAAACCTACGTTGCGAATATTTCAGCCTAAATAAAAAGAAAAAATAGAGGCATATCGAGCGAAAAAAAGGGGAAGTAGCATTTTTTTGATTAATAATAAATGACACTTAATAATTTATATTTTAAAGAATTCACGACAGCATATGGCAAATATGCAAGAACAACTGGAACAAATGGACCAACTGATTTCCTATTTGGCAGCCTATTTTTGTGAAGATGAAAAGCATTTCAAAATTGAAGAATGCTTCAAAATACTGTCAACATTCATCTGCAGGCTTCGAGATGCCCTAAGTGTATGTTTTCATTGCCATCTTTCTGTATTTCAAATAACATAATCTAATTTAGCTAGTTAAGTAATAACCATGTTCAACTCCTGTCAAGTTTACATTATACTGAATTGCTTATAAAGGAATTGATTTGTTGGATCTCAGGTCGGTATAGTTACAACAGAATTTATTGCAAATTGCTTTTTTTTTTCCTTCGAAGGTGAGTCGGTTAAAATTTTAGCGACTTATCATTTAAATTTTCATACATTTTGGGAGACAAGACGATCCTATGGATCCATCATAATATTTTTATGTGTTTTTAATCTACTCATTTAACTCCTGAATTTTTGAATTCCTTGCCATACAGGACAACGAAAAACGAACAAGAAGATTGAAACGCCTTGAAGAACGAACCAATGTGGAAAATATCGTATCAGATAATTCTTCAAAGCTTAACTTACCAAAGAAGATAAACAATAATAATAAAACACTGGAAGAACTTCTGGAAAGCGAGTAAGCTAAAGTCGATATGCGGTGTATTCTTCACATATCTTAACATATATCTATACTTACTTGGACCTTGAGACGTGTCACAGTTGAGGATTATTCTTAGTTCTGAACTTTTTGCGAATCCTAGATATCTGGTTTATTTCGTGGTACCATTGAGCAGTCACCATTCCAAAAAATTGATTCAACAATTCAAAGAAATATTCAGTTAAACGATCGATCTTCATGCTGATTCCGCGGGCTTTCAGTTCTCATGCGGATATCCGTCACTGTCGACCTCGTTCAAATACCAACCAGTCAAATATTGTGGTGAAGTTATCAGCTGAAGAAAGGAAAAATCATAAAATTGTTCATCGAACAGTTCGTAAACTAAAGGATGAAGTGTTTGATGGGGTAAGCAGTTCTTATGGAGAAACTTTGGTCTTACTGGTAGTAGACAGTGCTCGGTGACATTTTCATTTAGTTTTACAGCAAATATTTAGGCGGACGATATGTCACCAATTATGAAATTACGGAAACAATCACGAAATAAAAGTGATGCATATCTGATAAGACATAGTCAGAATTTGGATGAGTTCCTCGAAGCAGCTGAAAGGGTCGAAAAGGAAGCTGTAAAACAACATGTCGAGGTAGTATTTACTTCTTTACTCAGAATTCAGTAAACAGGAAATAACCCTTTTCATTTTAGGATTTATACATTGCTCAAATTTGCAAAAAAAGTCTAGAATGCTGATCACATTTTCAGTCCAATCCGCCGTGTTATTCGAATAACAAAGAAGCGCCTCAAGAATTAACCGAAATCGCTCCAGCTCCCTTAATTTCTTCAGGTTAGAAACAAACTAATTATTTGGGAAATATCATTTTCGAAATAACTTGCCAATTAAACTCACTTTTTCACTCTATTATGAATTAATTATTATGAATTCTATTATTATGAATTCTTGCATCCCTTTTTTGGTAAGAAATTTTGTTCGCCATCAAGACTTTTTCGGCCTCCTAGAAGAGGATACAGGAATGGATATTACTATTTAATCACAATTCACGCAATTTCTCATGAAAATATGACTCTGACTGATTGATTGTAATGAAACTTTTTCAGAAGATATACCATCGAGGATAGGTGCATCAACATTAACGGAGCTCGAGCAAGCACCACAAAGCAGTCCTTTGGAAGAAGTGACTTCAGGTGCTTCCTCAATAGTTGAAAGGGTGCAGGATGCGGCACACATCGCTGGCGACACGTTACTTTCCTCGATGGATAAAATGAAGCAGCGAATTGCAGCGGAAAGAGCTGCCGAGATTCCGTTACCCAAAGCAATACGTGGCATGCGGACAAAAAAATCAGTGGAGAAGAGGACTTCCGAAAATCCACGAGCTTCGCCTTATCGAATCAAGTTATCCACAACTCCGAAACAACCTCTCAGCGTTACCACAACACAACTCTCTGCTACTGTAATTCCAGCAACTCGAAAAGCTGTGATAATGGAACAGAGTAGTGGGTTGAAAAGCAAATCACCACTGCAATCACGGAAATCAATCTTTACTACTACCAGCCAAGAAATCTTGACCAAACGATGTAGTGGAATAGATTTAAAAAATAAGACTGAAGTGAATTCTTCGAAAACTACTAAAACTACATTTTCTCGAAAACCACGTCCTGACACGACTGGTAGCAGTTCATCTAGCGCTAGAAGTATAACGTCTATGCGCACGCCGAAAAAACCATTAGAACTTTGTACTATGGATACTGAGATACCATGTACGTCGAATTCATCAGTAGAAAATTCGCCGCAGCGTCCACGTAGTGCAAATCATCATCTTGACTTGGCTCCCCATGATAGCGTTGACTCACAACCGCTTTGGGGAGCAGCTTACCAATCAGTTAATCTCAAATCAAGCATACCACTTGCAAAGGGAGTATCGCATCTACGTGACAACAGTTCACGTTCCACCATGTCAAATCAGGACCGTCCTTCTACCGTACTTAGTCATGACACTTCATCAAAATCTCTTGCTGTTTCACGGCTTATTGCAGTACCAAATGTGGACCGCCTTCCCACCGTATCAAGTCATGACTCTTCAAAATCACGTCCGAAATCGGCTCCAAACCGAACATTAGCCGTAACTGGTGCAACGCCATCAGCACGGATAATAGCATCACGTATCTCACCCTTTCCACCACGACGGACTGTCAAGGGCACAGTTAGACCTGGTACTCAGACACTAACATCTGAAGCAACAACTAGTTCGCAGAATAAGACGATGAAGCGTACTGACTCTTGTAGTACCGCTTCAAGGCCTTTACTGATCAAAACTGGTACGGTATCAAGACCTAGGTGGAAGTGATTTAGCAGTAAAATATTAGCGAAGTCGAAACACAACCTTCTGCTACAAATATGTTATTCAGGAAGAAAGTAAGACCAGCCCAACAGTGCAAATTTTACAATCGCTCTATACATCTCATTCCGGTTGAGTAGTTCAAAGGTCTCTACATTGTTTACTAGTATCTTATCAACATTGTTGATATTAATTATTATATTATCCTCACCGAAATGGGTAATTGTGATCTACATTTTCAGACCAACTAGTTAATATTATGTTATATTACTACATACTTATTTAGTTGTAGCTGAAAATGAATCATTTCGAAGTTAAAGGAATTTAAAGAATGAACAGGGATTGACTCATCATATAACATTTTATATCATTTAGTATATATATATATATATACATATATGTATATATATTTCATCCTGTACAACAATCCCCATCGAATTATCCTTACTTGTTTGAAGTAATGTTCATCTATAGCGTCTTGTTAATTTAGCACGTATGACGTTTACTAATTTATTCATTAACTTCCCGGATAAATTGTCATCCTTTTTTGCACAACCAATTTCACATAAAAAATTTTTTATACTAGAAATCGTATGAAGAGGAAAAAGCATATCTTTGCCTGCACATATATTAAAACATCTTCAGGTGTTGACGTAAAACTCTTAACATCAATCGACTTTAATACATGATTGCTTTTGGAAAGAATTTTCAACCAACTATTTTACTCAAGCTTCGCTTCATTCCTTGTGCACCATTTCGACATCTCTGACATTTCTACTACAGGGTTATCTTCCAATTAATTAAAACCAAACAACACTTCCTCATAATGACCCAGTTCCTTCCACATTTTGAGCAGAAAGTTCTAAAAGATAAAGGAGTATCTGGTCTTCGAGTATCGCACAGTAGCCCTTTCGATGTTCAGTAGTATATCCCGAAAGTGAGGAATAGGTATTCCTTATTTCCTAATGGTCCATGGCTTCCTTATTAGAATATTATACCCAACTGCATGTCCTTAAGTCCATCTAAGACTCCATTTATCACACTTCGTTTAAAACCGGTATGAAGCAAAAAAACTTTAGGAACATAGGCTTATCTGAAAATACTTCACGATATCTACAAGCATCCACTGTTCCGAAGAATTTGATTCGTTCAATGAAACTCTAAATTTCACTTCAGCTAACTGTCATGTATCGTTTTATTTTATCCAGTGGATTTACAGCTGAATAATCATGTCTCCTCCAATAAGAAAGGCTATAGAGGCCATAGTTAAAATAAAATCAAAATAAAAAAAAAATTGGACTTATTCCAGCTCATCTTTTAAAACGGTTAAAACAGGTCTTCTGAAGTAAATTGGCCAAATCATTTGTTTATGTCATTTTAAAATAAATGATGTAAAAAAAAAAAAAGGTGTGATGACCACCGAGAAGCTATGCTGCGATTGAGTTACTTTTATACTTCATTTCTGAATTTGCATTTAGACTGGCGACTAGAAAAAAGTCACGAACATGTAACCCCTTATATTTACGATTTCTTGCCTTCAGTTAATAAGTGAGGTAAGCTTTAGGCAAAGTGAATCTTTAGCAGAAATCACCTTTCAGTAATTTCCGACAACACGTCCAAGGTGTATGTTATATTTCAATGATTAATTTACCTAAAAATCTAAAATACTTCAGCTCCGAAATGTCGCTGCATTTGCCGGAACTTGTGGATAAATTAATTAACTAAAAGGACTTAACTACAATAGTTAGTAGCAAATCAGACACTTACAGCATTGCAGTATCATCACAATAGAAAAATAAACCAGCAAAATCTCCAGTCCTACGTCAAAACTCCAACAAAAGTTTTATTCAATCAAAATTAACATTATAAACATAACAAAATTTATACGGATTCTTGTACGGGAGGCTCATAGTCATCTGGTCTTTCTATCTTTTCACCTTCAGCACTTGTAAATGTACTCACATCTGTATGCATTTCCATAAGACGTCCAATTTCAAACTTTGGTTTCTTCAATATTTTCACTTTCCTAATACACACATCTTGCAATGGATAGATATAGGAACAAGCTTTCTCGATGTCTTTGCCAATCGAATCCGGAACCAGTTTATGACACACATCCTTTAAATCACTTCCTTGCACCTGAACAACAGCAATCAATAAAAAAACACGATCCTTCCAATATGAACATTATTAATTAACCCATTAACTCTAGATTTCGACATGGTTCACAGTCTAATGGTTTCCCCTGTTACTGAAAACAACCGTCATTCACAAATTCACAAGTCGTCGTTCTGTACCAAAAAAAAGCTTTTCAGATTAAATCAGTGGAACCTCTGTAAGAAGCATTTTTATAAACACTCACTTCTTTCTGCATGTATTCGACCATTTTGGCCCGAATCTGCCTAATCTTCGACGATTTCGCATAACTTGTTTTCTTCAACTGCCTCGCATTTTTCTTTGTGAAACCGATGCAGAACAGTCGTAATAAATACCCATCAGATGTTTTAACCGCAACATTGGCTTCAATAAGCGTCTAAAACTTTTGTTTGATCTGACTTAAAGGATTTGAAATATCCCCGCTGTAATTTATATGCGAAACGGAAGCCCCGCAGACAAAAATTATCAATGAACCATCCGAAACTTCAAAAAAAGCCACAACACAAATTGTGCTTCAGAGCAGCAATAATCTGAAAGGGATTTTTTTTTTCGGCAAGCTAATACTTACATGCCATTTTTTGACAATAGAGCATAGTTTATCACGAGTAAGTCGCATGCCGTGAAAGTTGGTCAAACAAGTGCGACCCTGAACGTCTTCACATATCAAACGCATCTTTCGGAATTCTGATTCGGCATTATTTAAGTCACCAAGGGATACTTCGTAGACACGTCCTTTTAAACCTTCGCTGGCAATCTCTACAAACGTATTGTACCTTTTTTAGCATTAATGGTTGAAAACTTCCAATCACACAATCAGAACTGAAGTCCGAAAACTGGGCGAGATTTTAACAATATTATTAGATGAAAATCCCAGTAAAATATAAGTCACATATTTGATCTGAGAGCCAAGTAGAGACCTTGGTTTTCTGTAAGGATGTTAAGAACTATACTATCACTACTAACTGCTTTAGATGTACGATAAGCAAAGAATAAATCAATGAAAACAGAGCAATCAAGGCCAATGTATTATAGTAGTAAAGAATAAAACAATTAGTAGCAGGTAAACCAACTAAAAAAGAGTCATAACTTTAGCCAAATTCCATCTCTTACGAAAGACATCTCAATAGGAATTCAGTTTAAAACAATCACTGCTTTTATTAACTAAATTATGCAAAGTACGTGCGGCCATTTTTAAAAAAAAAAATATTTAAAATTATCATTCTTGTAACTTCTGAAAAAAACTGCCATAATTCTCGCTGTAAACCAGCCGGCATATGAAACGGTCATAAATTGATAGCCAAACTACTTACTTGTTCCCTGAGTACGATTTACCAACGTTTTCCCGATATGTTGAACATTGAACATTGACGGCGCTTTAATATCGTACCACTCCTTACGTGTGAATGGATCAACAGCCTTCTTCTTCGCACCTTTCTTGCCCATCTTTTTGTTCTTGCCAACTGCCATCTTGAAGCTTACAAATTGTTAATAAGCCTGTCGGGCAACAAGTCAGTTCTGCAATTAAAAACAATGTCACAGTCATCGCATAAGCATATTCCAACGTGACCCCACTTCCCCATCTCCACCTCACTTATCGACACACAAATAGCACGTTGCGGCTCACCACGTCCCAAATGCCTAAATCAAACGTAAGCAGGATAAGCCGTCTCTCTAGGTGACCGACCACTTGGAACGATATGAAAATGCCAACTGCATGCGGTGTGGGCCGTAAAATTGTTAAGTTGCCTACGAGTTTTTGTAGGGCTTGACGTTTTTCTTGGTTTAGATTACTTTTTTTTTTGTTCTCTTTCTTTAAATGTATCGAAAAATGAACTCAAGTTCTCAGGATATGATGAGACTGCTGTAATGATGTATACGTGAAATACTAGAATGTAAATTCTGTTGTAGTTTCACATGTGTAGCAGATCTCGCATGATGTGTTGAAAATTATATTTAATGAGTTATTTGACCCTTTTGCTAGTCTTTTCTCTTAAAGCTGTCTAAAATATCAAGGATTGGCTTATGTTTCTTAGACTGATTTGTGTAATGTAGCAGCGTGGAAAGCTTGGAGATTTTATTTCACTTCCAACACTATTTGTAGCGCGTTGGATGAAAAATTTCTACTTTCTCTACAATTAGAAAGACGAAGTTATTCTCATTTTCGTTTTTTTTTTACACAAAAATTATTATGAAACTTGTTGTTTGTAGTAATTTTCTTCCAAAGTTGCATTTCACCCGCATATCATTTCTGTTTTTGTAATGTGAGGAAAAATGTTGAGGAAATCTGTATACACTGCTAAACCTTAATGGTATTTTACTCAACTTTAACTTTTCTCTTAATCCGTAAAAAGCATATAAAAAGAAATCTTAAGTGTATTATGACATTATCCTTATTTTAAGTATCGAATACGGCTGGTTTGGAGGTTTCGTGTTTACAAGTATTTTGAAGGAAAGCTTAAATTTTGTTCTCGGTATTGTATTGCGCTTTCCTTTACATTTTTATTTTCAGAACAGCTAACACCAACTAAGTTGGGGAAAAATGCAGTGCTCCTCATTGCCATGCGGCATTTTCCATGAAAAAGGCTGAGATCTTGAACAGATTTTGATAAAATTTGTCAGGGATGTTTGCAAAAGCCGTGTTCAAGATATCGTACTTTAATATATATAATTGTGTGTTAAGATATTGCTAATTTTAATGTTGCTGATAACGACAATATTGCTTAATCTCTTAAATTAGTGCCCCATTATTTCTATTAATTTTTGTCAATTCGTATCCAGATTTATAGGAAAGATCCCTGATAACTAAAGCAAGAGAATCTGCAGATCACTTAATGATTGTAAAGATGAAATTTGAATGCTTTTTACTACTTGAAATTTGAAATTGTTTGACATGCTTTGGAATTTTTTGATACATGACTTTGTGTTCGTACAATATATATGTAAATACATATGAATATATTTCAGGGAGTTCATGTTGCGTAAGAATTCTGTCACTACTTCTGAAAAGTGTAGATATAGTGATGCGCAAAATGTTGTTAGTGATGTGTATCGATATACTCGTGAAGAGATGCTAAATATGAAAGATGTGCCGTTCAGTCGAATACGTCCTCACTACTTGTCTACCGAATTTGACAAGTTATTTCTTTTTTCATTGCTTAAAAGATGCAGGACACTTTCCTTGATTATACTGGGTAGAACTTATCAGCTGAATTAGCTAATACGAGGTAGTAATCTAAGTTGACATTTTCTATGGAATTATTTTGGCTATGATAGGCCGTCTCTTAAAAGAATCAGCCTTGCGCAAATCACTCAAGTTATTATTGAAATTATGGACAATCTGTTAATCAGTTTGCATAATGTAGTATTAAGTTATATCAGCCTAGTAAATTGTGTTGCTAATACTTTCTACTAAGATAATAAAGAACAAGTTGCTGATTGAAGTCAGGGAAGTTGATTTTGACGCGGATAGCCAATCAGAAGGTAGTTTATGAATTTTTTCATGAGTGCAGTGTACTAAACTTGCATACCTTCAGCGACGACGGTAACTTTTCACCGGAAAAATGGCTTGAGTATCGTTGGTTATGTGAAGGAGTGGAGAATCGTCCAAATACGAATGTGAAAAGAAAGGAAAAGCTGAAAGCTGAAGTACTAGAAGGAGACGCAACAATTCTTTCTCCGCAGAGACGAGGTTTTTCATCAGGATGTCGTGCTGCATCACCAGTGAAGAACGGTTAACATCTTGCATAAGTTGTATTTGTTATTTTTAGATTGATATTCTCATATCCATTTATATTATTCCGATTAAGAAGATGAGGAGATCAGAATCTCATATCCTTGTAGGGTATTTGATGGTGACATTATCATGAAGGATAAACATCCCTTGTGGCACTACTTAGCTTTGCAATAGACCATTTAGTTGCTTAGTCTTGTGAAATTGACTCATTTTAAAGCCTCATGAACAGAAAGAACATAGTAATATTGGTGATTTATGCTTATTAGAAGCGGAGACGGAAAGGCTCGGTACAACTAAGACTAGTTGGCGAAGTGGTGCTGGTTTCCAATTGAAGAATTCCGGGACGGAGTACAAGACATCATTTGTAAGCCATTATTTGATTTTTACGGAAATTTTTGGATTTTCGTCCTTAAATTGCTGCATAAGTCCTATTTAAAGAGTTTGAAGTGTGCAGTAGCATATCTTTTGATGTTTCTTGCAGTTACAGAATGAATTTTATCAATTGCCTCAAAAATTCCAGCACAAAAACGTGGGAAGCGCTGAATCCTCATTTACAAGAACCCGTCAACAAAATGGTACCTTACCGAGTAGTGCTAGCAGCTGGCGTTCGGGCGAAACATCATTTAAGCCAAATTATCAGAAAGAAAGTAATCAAAGCCAGGTATTACTCAATTTATGTTGGTTCTGTTTGCAGAGGCAGTAAAAAGTGATTTCTTCGATGGTTTTTCTGCGATTAGAATGCATTGCAAACGAGTTCGTCAACAGTTGCCTGGGTGGTCTTGAGTGAGTAGAGATTTCCCACTAAATAGTCGACAGACTGTTTGTGTTAAAATTCCTTAATCAAATTGTATTAACTGTACATAGAAGTATCTTTTAATCAAATACCTAAGTGTATCTTGTTATTGGTTGGTTGAAGAAAATTTCAGAGAGGCAAATCTGCAGAAATGAGTGTAGAAGAAAAAATACCAGAATGGCTCAATGATGGTCCGACATCAATGCACGACATGATTGAACTCCGTGGTTTTGATGACGACAGTAAAATTAGACGTAAGTTAATAAATTTTGGTTTTGTTTTGATCTGGGCGTACGAAGAGTAAAGAATAGGCATAGCAAAATATTTCTATAGCTTCAAGAATCTTTCTCGACCTACATAATGCCGTGATGAGCATTCATGTAGGATGTAAGAATTTAATTTCTCTATGTAATTATGGTTTCTTATTGTTTTATGAGTGATTCCCTTTTAGGGCTTAGGCACAGCCTTCTGTGGCATATTTCCTCGTCAGTGCCCTGAATTAATAGAATAGTTTTAGCGATGTAATTACGAAATAATTTAACGTATATCGAAGTTTCTCTTATTCGAATGTTTTGCAGGCGATTTTTCTCAAAAACCAAAGAATGATTCAATGAAGATGGTACAACAAAGTGAAGTTTCCAGTACGAGTGAAATTTTGACAGATGGGAAAGCTGATTCGACAAACTGGAAACCGTCTTCCCATATTGTTAATAGCGATCTGGGTTTATCGACAACTGGCAAGTTGATTCCGTCTAGCAATCAAAGCAGTGATGCTGATATATCAACAAATTTTAGTCGCTCTTTTACAATGGCTGATGATAGTAATTCACTGCCATCAATGCCTTTACTGAACGGCAAATTACCAAATTCGGATGCTGAATTTGCGGCGATTATGGGCATTCTCGGTGACGCAGACTTGAACTCATTGAAGGAAGTAAGACAATTTTAAATTATGTTTCGAAGTATGGTGGTACTGATAGAAAGTTAGGTTCTTTCAAAATGACTAAAATTTTAATGAGCACTAATGATTTTTTTTTTTAGAATGAGCTTAAATCACCGGCAACAAAAGAACCAACTGGTAGCAGGTTGTCACGCTTCTTTGCTACCTCAGCTAAACCTGAGAATCCCGGTAATTATTAGATTAATATTACTAAGTTGGAACTCTGCTATCCTTCATTTCTTTACTTTTTTGTTACTAAGTTTGTAAGGAATTTCTCTTTTAGACAAGTTATGTACTAGTAAAACTGAACCTTCGCAATCAAAGCATGGTATTCCCTTATCGTCTTCAGTTTTTGATCCATTGCAAACTCCGACATCGATTTCAGTTCTCAATAAAATATTTCCAAATACGTGTCAGCGGTCTTTTCACTCATCATTCCTTCCTGAACCGGTTTGCCAATTTTTGCAGATTTTTCATTTTTAGACAATCATTTTTCGTGAAATGTCTACAACGATCTACTCTAATCGACCGCTGTTTATTCTGTTTTTAGAATGTTACGCCATCGGTACAAGGAGTTTTACGAGTTGAGGATTTGGAGCGTAATTTCCAGAAGGAATCAATTCCTGGGAATCCATCCACTTTACCTACTGGAAGTGACAGCTTTGGAAACTTGGTAATTGCAGAGCAGCTTCCATCCATTTCACGACAATCGTATTCAAGTCAGGTTCGTTTATGTTTTAATATCTTTAGCATATTTCCTTTTTTTTGATATATTTTTAATGCATTTGATATATTAATATATTTTCTTTAATTAATATATTTAATATATTTTTCCTGTGATGCGTTTGGAGGCATATTTTGCATGTATGTTTTTATCTTATATGCAACAAGACTTACTGAATTTCATTAGTCTTGTGTTGATCTAAATTGATTCTCTACTGGGATCAATTTTATCGGCTTAGAAATTCCTGTAGATTTACTTGAATTCCTATTCTGATTTTTTTTTTCCAACAATGCCAGACGATAAAAGGAAATCCGCTTGGCGATCCACACCAACAAGCACATCTAATGAATAAGTTGAATAAATTCGCACGCCTGCAAAATGGGACGACAGACGACGTTTCTCGCATAACCGAAGAAAATTTGCCACTTCCATCTAAAATATCATTTACCCCAACACACCATTTGCCAGGAATTCCGCTGAATTCGCAAGCATCTTCTCATTCTGCAGTACCTCCATCTGTTTCTGACGTTACACTTCATGCAGCTCTTCTTCGTTCTCAATATGAGAAAGCAGCTGTGTTGCAAGCACTTGCTGCTAATCAACGTTCAGCACTTGCTTCAGGCCCACAGACAGTTGATAGTACTGCCTTGAGGTTCGCGACAGTTTATTTAAACTTTTTTTTTATTAAAATTGCTCCATATTGTTTTACTACAAGGGATTTTTTTGTATTGTATTGTACGGACAAAATATAGACTAATTTTTTTACATAATATGCTGCTTAAATTTGGTGATATTGTTTGTTACCTTATATTGTGGAAATTGCTATCCTGTTTTGATTTGGAGAACCAGGATGAAAAAGTTTAATTTTTCTAAATGTCCATTTCCACTATAAAGAATAAATATTGAGCTCTTATAATTCATCATATTTTATATTCAGTTATAGGCAGGCCCTGACAGCTATTACGGGAAATGGAACGTCGCAGCCACGATCAGTTACTGCTGCTGTTCAAACTCCAGCTCGAACTTCTACAACAGGCCCACTTCCAAATTCATTTATGCCAACTTCAGTGATGCGTCAAATGACCAAAAACAGTAATGCGTCAGCTACTGTAGAGGAAAAACTCCGCCATCCTAACTTACCTACATGTTCTGCGCAATACAATTCTGTCAAGCAAAATCTCATGCCGGAGCATCCCAACATACCTCATAAATGTTAGTCTTGAAAATTATTTAGAGCAACACAACTTTTGGTTTGCTTTTTCTTTCACTGTTCGGACTTGCTCAAAGACATAGGATTAAATAAATACATTGTTGCTTGGTGTTTCATATTCCGTTGTCTCACTTTAAATTAAAGTTGCCCAAGATCGAGTTAGGTTTGGTGAGGTTTATGAAAGAAAAAGATTTTTGAAATTTAAAGAAAAAAAAAATGATTACTCTGTGTTTTTCAGTTCCTGGAGATGCTGTGGTTGGTAGTATGACATCAAAAAACGCTGCTAATTTGATGACAAGACTCGCTTTACAGCAACAGTATGCACAGGTGCTTGCAGCAATGCAAAACGGTTTATCATTGAATAATTGGCAATCTAACGCACAAATTACAGCCGCAGTACGGGCACAAGCGCTTGCAGCTCATGCAGAACACCAACGACAATATGCGCTTGCGGTGATGCGCAGTGATCTGAATCAAGCACAGGTTCTTCGAACACGATTTCAGCAAGCGGCAGCTTTTGCCACTTTACCCAATGTTCCAATAGCTCCTCATCCTCATCATGTTTGCTTTTGTTTTCTTTTTGAAGTTTCTTTTTATGCCTGCCATGTTATTGAAATCCTTCATCAGTTGTAACGGATAAGGCAGTTTCCATCCACTGTTGAGCAAAATATTTTTTATGATCTTAAGCAAAAGCTGAATGTATATGATCTGTTAAAACTGGTCATTATTTTCAAGTTTCGCTAATTGTTTGGAAAAATACCGTGCGGTAAGCACTATAAAAAGATTTCGTGAACCTTTAAATCTTGTAACGTATCAATTTTTAGCTCTGAACGACTATAGATAATGAAAAAATAAAGAACTGGGATTTCCGGAAGAAAAATATGACTTGAGAATTTTGGAGTTTTTCTTTTGTTCTAGGTAGGAGCTCCGTTGGTATCTATGCAACCAGTTGCAACAACAGCACCAGTTCCGGTACCACCAAACACTCAACCGCTGCCGTCGTTAACGCAATATAAATACCAGAATCCTCTCGAGAAGCTGCTTCAGTCGGCGGGTGTTCCAGCGAACAGAGGTTTACAGCCGCCAAGTAAGGAGTCTTGTCAAAGTATGTATTGACAACTAGTTCACAGTATTTCTAGCGATATTGTATTGCAGAAAATTTTGCTGCCAATTAGGGATAATTAAGAAGATGTGTTTGTTTTTATGGATATACTATTGTTTGGTTTTGGGCATGGAATCGTAAAATTTTAGTTTTCGGGGTTTTCGCGTAGTAGGAAGGCTTTCGTCTTCAAATAGCATAGCTGAGATAAACATATTGATAGAATTTCTGTATCATATGCTTGAAAGATGTCAATTAAAATATTTTGCTGCTGGACTGAGTAGTTATTTTGAGGAACCGAATTTGTTTGATTTGCTGTATTATGTAGGTACATCTTTACGAACGACAGCTGCAGCAAGTGACCTTCCCTCGATTGTATCGCGCCTTCCGCCAACCGCTAACTGTATTAGTGTCGAGGAGCTCGAGAAGCAGTTCGCAACAAATTAAGTAAGAGTAAACACACATCAAAATATATCATTTGCAACTTTTTTTAAGTCTAAGCTCACATTCAATACTTAATGAGGTTTTTTTCTTTGCAATAATTTATTTATTTTTTTCTCGTTGGCTCATCGTTTTCTTTTTTGTTCATAAATGTTGTATTTCTAAATCGTGTACAGTGCACACGTACACTCCGTACTCTTCCGTACATATTATAGGTTTATTACGTTCATGGTTTTATCACTGCTTCATTTCTTACTCTATTATATGCTTTGTCTCACTGATATGATTAGATTTTTCCTTTTTATCAAGTTTATATATTTTTGTGTTTTAAAGAAATTTTTATCCCTGATCATTCACGGTGATTTTTGTTTTTCGTTTCTTTTTTCACTGGATTCAATATTTGTATTGCATTCACATACAGAGATGAGCATGCCACTTAGTTCGTTTTCTTTTGTCTTCTTTTTCAATCATAAAATTCCATTTTTACTTTTTTCTTTTTTTAAGTTAAAAGGTCCGTCACAAATTGGTCATCCATGAAGCTTAAATTGTTTTGGTCTCATAGGAAAGTGTTATAATTACATTGACTGTTGCTCTAAGTTCAAAGATTTAAGCTTTGTTGAAATACCATAATTATGA
Organism: Setaria digitata; assembly: GCA_003640385.1. Taxonomy (NCBI): domain Eukaryota; kingdom Metazoa; phylum Nematoda; class Chromadorea; order Rhabditida; family Setariidae; genus Setaria; species Setaria digitata. Next base: position 43,810 of record RCAB01000092.1, read on the forward strand.
CAAGTAAAAGGTAGGTGGCCATTCGGTTTGGCATCTCAGTCTGTTTGTTTGATTTCAGTTTCATTTCAGTGCTTTTTTGGAGAAGTTAGAATTGAATTATAGGTCCTTATCCTTTATCACTGATTTTTGAAATCTTTTTTCCCTTTCGTTTTTGTCCCTTTCCGTTTTAGAATTGTCGCTGAAATGAATGATACATTCTCAAGCGGTGTTTATAGAGAAACAACATAGGTTGTAGACTGCGTATTTTTCAAAAGCGTCGGTTCATTTTTTTTTTTCGATGATATTTTTGGCGATTCATCTTATTCCATCAGTTCGGGAATTTGTTTTGCGATAAGGATATGGATCATGTTCTGTGTAAATCCCATTTAAGGCCGATGTGAACATCCCTCCTGTTTACATTTTTTCATATTTCTTTTATTTGGACAACTTTGTGAGTAAATAAGCAGCTACATTTTTGTTTAGTTTTAATAAGAACATTTGCATTGTGTGACCAGGTTTATTATGTATTTAATAACACTTGTGGAATACGTCCAATATTTGTTTCGTTCCAAATATCTGAGGGAAGACTCCGTTTAATTCCTTTGAAACTTGTTCACAGATACAGGACGCGGTCCCTCAGTTCTGAAGATTTTTCCATGTGTGTGCTTCAGATAGGAAAAAGTCTTCTTCCTATGCCCAGCCGTAATGATGCTATATTTTTATACCTCGAAGACTAAGTCTTTAGCTTCTGACGAAAGCGGTTCAGAAACAAAAATTTTCCTCTTTTTTCTGCTATCATCATTTACTGAACTGTTTCTTTTTTTTTTTTTTTTTGCATTGTACATCACGTCTGAATAAACATATTTCACTTACAACAGATTTCTTTCGCGTATATCAAAATGCACATTGGGTCTCTGAACGAGTCGTCTTTAATGAGCACGAATTCATAATAAGATTTCACTGGGATATCGTTGGTGTTGCATGCTTCTCAATTAAATCACCTAGATTTATGAAGAGTACGTACATTTCCACTACGTCCTGCGCGTGTGGATGATCTGAATCAGGTTAGAGGAGTCAATATTAAAAGATCAAGATGAAGTTTCTGTTTAATTCATTTATCCTACTAGGGCTCGCGAAGTATCAATGTGTGCAATTTGTCGGTGCGATGATACACGTTATTCGTTGTAGACAAATAAGTTTATTGCGTCAAACAACCCGTTTTAAAATGTTATAATATGCATAAAAAATGTACGAAAGCAATGATATGCTTCGTACATTCATGTAAGCATGAAGGTGAAAATCATAAGCATAAATTCGGACAGGAAGTTAATGGTGGTTTTATACCTTTTATTAATGGCTGCTGGAAATGCCGACATGGTGTTCTGCAAAGAAGGCAAACATTATACAACATACGTGGAAGAAATCGATGACAAATCTAAACGTATTTGAAGCACTTTTGATGATTAGCTGGCAGACGTGTTTTGAACAGCACTGAATCCACTCGAAGTTGAGTGAAAAGAAGTGGATTATATCCATAAACTTGTGTGAAAAATCGGATGCATTCATGCCTTTGCAGATAATGTGTAGTGCGCTGATAAAGACTTGTTTTACAAGCCGGACAACTGAAAAATGCAATGGGAATTTGTGGATGAAATTTAGTTTAACTTACACTTTGATAAAAATTATGTCACTGAAGAGTATGCATTTAAGTGCAGAAAATTCTAATCGTATGTAGGCCTGATTATAAAATGTTCACACTATATTTGTGGGTGTTCGAGCCTCTGCTGACAAAAGAGAACAATCTCTTACACTAATAGACTTGATTTGGAAGCGGAAATTTTATTTTTAGTGTAACTGGACAAAAAAATGGTTTGAACCAATAACAGCATTAACCGCAATGTCCATTTACTAGTCGTTTTGATAGGTGGCTCACGTGTAAGATGAGCAACCAAGAAATTCATTGCCAGATCTTCACAGTTCATGAATTCATCCACTTTTTCCCTAATCACTTCTGGCATGCCATATGTATAGGCATATAAATACGCCTGTAAAACCGTTTCAGTTTTTCAAATGATGGATAATAAAACATAATAAAATAACATCTGAATAAAAATAAAAATCATTGCAAATATAAATGTTGTGGCGGAAGCAACTTTTGGAACGGTTTACGTGATAGCGTTAAATGTCTTAATACTATAGTCTGCCTAGAAAAACTCCTTAACATCCGCGTTTGGATTTCGATCCTTTTTTTTTTCTTCAAAACCATTTCCAACATGATGATGAAATTTTTGAATCCCGATTAAATTTATTTCCATACCTTGTGAATGAAAGCAGCTCCTGTTAATATCATACTCAGTTGACATGTGTGATTACTGTCGTATAAAACATCATTTCCCTGCTGTGAATGACGTCGAGCTGGGAAGCCAACAATTTTCATTCGTTGTTCACGCCACACTCTAGAAATAATACAATCAGAAACCATGGAATCAAAATTGAAACGCGCAAACCCCATATGAATAGCATTTTTAGTCCAATCGGTATTGATTTTTAAGTGACAATTACAGCATTAACATGAAATGACATAGCATGAGTAAACTAATCACGTAATTTCAAAACTTAGTGCTGAAATCCATTACAGCAGTTTTAAAGGAAACCTGAACGCAAAAATGATTTCATGCTGTCGTAAATCAATATCATCATCCAGTGACAGCACTGCTTCCGTGTTAATCTTCAAAAAAAAAAACTCGTGTTAATTTAAAGAGAAAAAACTTTTACATGGCATGTTAACAATGCTTATTTCGACCTATATAACATAAAAGCGAAGAATGATTTCTGTCAGTAAGTGAAATTTCATGTACTGTAACATAAACGGATAATAAGTAAAATTATGAAAAAAAAAAAAACTTGAAATTTATTATGCCTAATATTGTCTGTATATTACGGCTCTACTGAAATATCAACTACATAATAACTAAATTTTTCATTCTTTTTCTCACTACAAAATAGCAAAATTTCTTATTCACTAGTATAACTCAGCAAATTTCACATCCTTTAATATGCAATTTCTAGCACACCCTGTATTTTATTCATGAAGTAAAATTTACTCCTTTTTTAATATATTCACAGAAAATTTAGTTCAAAATTTGTTGCTAAAGAGAGCACATCACCTGTTCATATGGTAAGAAGCGATTGTTTAATGAATTCACAGTTGAATTAATGAAAACGACAGGAACATGCAATCGCGGCCAACTCCTTTCCAGTGGTACCTCACGTCCATTCCAAATCACCAGTACCTGACATAGTTCTTTTGTTTTTTCTTCCCCATAATATTGCATGCACGTTAGGAACAAGGAGATGAACAAATACTACTAAGCTATTAAAGTGCTGCATTGTGCTGGAAATAATTCCAATTCCAGAAATCGTTAATGTTTGTTTGTAATTTGTTTGTTAATGTTTGCTCATGTTTGTACGATTTCTTAAATAAAACTACCACGTGTTTTGTCCAAGAAATTAACAATAAGCACGTCCCTTCCACGGACTCCTTATACTTCTGCTAGCAGTGAATGATTATTTCAACCAAACATACCTTTATTTTCCCGGAAAAGGTTTTGCGGGAGTTAAAATTGCTAGGTGATAAGGGGAGAGTAAGCCCTGTGCTGTTTCCTGACAGTGGTGTAACGTCACTTTGCTTGCAACGAACCCCGGAAGTCAATCGATGGCCATCCCAGGCTCAACCATTCATGGTTTCTTGGCCCAAACGCCATCCTGATTGGATATCCGAGTACACCCATATTAAGGATGGAGCTCTCTCAGCCCAATGTTCAGGGACTTTCGCTCACAGCCATTAAACAAATGCGGTCATTAATCAACCGGTGAGTCACTGCGAGTGTTACACTTCCCATCACCCACCACAAACATCACCTACTTTCCTACATATAGCGGAAAGCATTTCATCTGCTGCTGCTTTTTAGTGGGTTGGGTTAGAGAAATAGACACACTCCCTCACCCATTTTGAATTATGAGCATGAAGAAGCTTGAATTTGCAAAAAGGTTAAAGACATTTAGTGAGCAATAAATTAAAAAATAAAAATGAATCAGAGACCTTATTCAAATATGGTATATTGTTAAGCCTTTCAAGAGAAGCAGCTAGCACAGCATCTCGTTGGTATGTCAGAATCACCACTATAAATATGATGTGCATTTCAAAAATTTTTTTAGAAAAAAAAAAAAACATAAATAGAATTCTTCAGAAATAAAACTCAGTAAATAATGTCATGAATTCTGAAATTGGACAAATTTAACTATGAGATGACCATAATATGGCTTGGTCTATACTGAAGCAGAATTGACAGAAATTCAGTAACACATGTCACACACATCTGTCCGCTAGCATTCCAAAAGAATCTTGTAAAGATACTAACTACAGATCGTTTCATTTAAATTTACCAAATAGTTCTCCTTCAGATTACTTAGTAAACCAACAGACAGGCAATATATTTTGAGATTTCTCAAACCTTTATAATTTTTCTCGATAGATCAAGATAACTTTTTTGTCATAATAGGCTGAACTTTATGGCAGGGAAATTTAACATAAACAAATACCAACCTGTAAACTGTTCACGAGGTCTATTCCCACCAAGTGCACTTGAAAACGTTGCACCACTTGCGGGAGGGGCAATTGGACGGAAACCCAATTCAGGACCCTCGCCATATTCAAACTGCGACGGGAATGGAGGTTCATTGAATATATACTCCAAGGATCTACCTGCTACACGACCAAAGTTATTCCACCAGTAATACGAATACTAAATGAACTAAAGATAAAGTATTTCATATGTAAATATCATTTAGATCTCTATGAAGATACTTTTTTTTTTAGAGAACGTCACCAGTCACCAGGCACCAAGGTACCACATCACTGTTACTGCTCTTAACAAATTCGTAACTATCAACACTACCAATTACTACCAGAGTCACTGTCACTACCATTACGATTATAGACATCTATTGCTTTCATCACTCTACAAAGAAGCAACAAGGTTAACAAGAGATACCATTTGAAGAGATGTGTAATTGTGTGTGTAAGGGAAGGATTTATGTGGAGCTTCACGTGGTCCTGTAATAACAGTTGATTAGTGTACATTTAAGCACATCCAAGAATTTCACTGAAATATCAATCATATGTTTAAAATAACCGCAATGACAAACAGAACGTTTAAATGAGTTTTCCATTGAAGATTTTACAAAATGTTAACACCCAGTTCAGCATTACGGATTTCCTTCACCAGCCAGCAACTAGTTAAAATGATGTTAGAAAAAGTGCTTCAAGTGGATTTGAAAAAAATACCTAAATATTCTTCGTCCAACGGCTTCACTAAAACTAAATGTGGGGCAGTGAACTGTTCGTTGCCAAAAAGTGGATTGGCTCTTATAGCAACTGCTTGCTCACCAGGTACACCAATACGAAATTGTAATGCTGCTATTAATGTTTCAGCAACAACTGCAAAAATTTTTTTTTTATTCGTCGGAAATTTTTAAAATAACATAGAACAGAGTGCTTCTCATTGAATTTAAAAATCTCCGTCACCTCCTCTTATTTTCGTTCATTCTATCCTTATTTCATATCGAAGGATTAACTCACTGGTTATTTATTACATTTTAACACAATAACAACTTCATAAAACTTACCTTTTTTATCGATAAGATAATTTTGCAGCAAAAATCGTCCTTGACGCCTCATTTCCAAAATATCAGCGGGTGCAAAGGAACGCAAGATAAAATGTAATTCAGGTAATCGTTGCACTGGTAATGTGTACACAGCTCTCCGCCAATCCAACCATTCCATGAAAGGTAATGGAGGAAGTAGAGTAGTTACTATAGGTATTGCACCATACTGAAGAGCAGCAAGTAACTGATCATGGAATACAATTGTAGGACTCTGGCCAGTTTGGAAAAGTATAAGCGCGAATACCGATTCGTGGTAAATATTGCCTGAACAATTAAATAATTAATAATAGCTTATTTCTGCAATTCAGTCGAGATCAACATGAAATTAATTTTATCAAAACTAAGGGAAAAGATTCACAACTATCTCATCTAATCCAATCACTTTTTAAGTAAAAAATGCAAAGCATACTTCTTGAAATACAATTTTCCTTGCAGTTGATATCCAGAAATATCCGATCACCAACAGATTCAGCCGAACTTACCATTAACTCTAACTGTTCCTTCACGACTGATGAAATTTCCTTTGATACTGCACCAACACAAGATAAGAGGTACTAAAATGATTTTTTGCTTAAATTACTAATTTTCTTTATAGAACTGCTTCTTGAAATTATTCATATAAAATTAATTCAACAGTATATACTGATTACTTTTGAAATTAACTTATGACAACAGAAAAATCAATTAGAAAAGATAAGGTGCAAGTCATGCTGATAGGCAAAAAAAAAAAAGCAGTAATTCAAGATACGTAAGGCTAGTGCCTTTTTGACCAATGCATCATCGCAAACTGAATTTCTACAGCAAAAATGGTCCTCGCAGTAAATGAAGTCACTAGGTTTTAAACGTACTTTTCTTGCCAAAGGTAACAAAGGAGACAACTGTTTCCATCGATTTTTGTTATAATTCGGGACTCTTACATTCAAGGATATATCGAAGCGATCTTTGAACATCCTAAAAATACTTTTAGGAGCATAATACTTACATAACTAACACATGCTCCACTTCTATTTTCATTGGTAACTAACTATCTTTTTAAGAACTATGGTGTTATTACAAGAATACAAAAAAGAAAAAAGAAAGAAAGAAAAAAACTTTCCCGGCAACCTCAAGGCATTTAATACGCTGAGATTTACTTCTTAAATTTGTTTTAAATTTTTAAATATGAAATGCATGTTATCTTGGTGAAGGAGAAAATGTTTCGTTTTATTACAGAATGAAAAAGTGACTAGTGAAATACTTTAAAATCTCACATGTGATCATATGACGGAGAAACAATAATAGAATTCGGATAATGTGCAAGCGAATTCATGCCAACATTTAACAGGACATGATTTCGACCATTATTCCAGTACTTTAAATATGTCACGTCATTGGCGTTATCCAGGAAGGCAAAAAAAAGGCATGCATCATTCGGCTGACTGGTTACTATGCGAAACTGGCTGGCAACAAATTAGAAATTCATTTAACTATAAGTTTTACTAACACGGTCCTTTTCTCAATGTAATGCATTAGTAGTAACTAAATACAAAATAATAAAAAGACTCAACATGCCAATCTCTAAATCAAATTGAGTTGATTCCGACTTAACCGTTGTTGATGCTAATACACAGCAAAGCAGTGGGATATTCCACGATTAACCCGTATTCTCTATCAGCTTAAACTGAGATGACCCAATAACTAGGATAAGATTTAAAAAATAGAATGAAAAAAAAAAACTGAATTATTTGCAGCAAAATGATTACCTGAATAATGTGTAATAACTCATAGCATGTTCCGACGCATTTTCACCAGGTTTGTAAATATAAATACCGAAATTTCCAGCTATTGAGCACTTACTTAAAAAAAAAAAAACTTGACATTGGGAATGCAAAAATGAAAATTCGACTGGAATTAACATAAAATCCAGATATGTTAAAATAATCCCTTAACTACTAATATATATGCAGTCATAAAAATGTGCAAACAGAATCAATGTCATAATTATTTCACATTAAGGAAGTTCATCAATGCTTCTGATGTTTTTATGTTTCGGATTATAAGCAGCACCAGAAATTTTGAATGAACTTAATGTGGTTGAACCATAGAAGTAGGTGAACGATATTTGTACGCAAGTTAAATAAAAGTGATAAAACACAGATAAAGCAATATGGAAAGACAGAAGCGAAGCTGATGACATAACAAAACCGAAATCTCAAAGTTTGATGAATCAAGCTTTTTTATGATGAGCCATAAAAAGATCGTAGAAAAAAAGAAAAATGACTAAACTAACTAAATTATTCGAAATAATCTATGTTTAATTAAAACGACAAAAAAAAAATGAAAAAAAAAGGATCGAAATAGACCTAAAGTCGAATACTGCTTCAAACGAAGAGCTCATTGTTGCTGCTTTGTCCTTATATCCTATATTAGGCATAAAAATAGGACCAACAGGGAGATACAGCGGAACGCGGTTTTTACCAAGCAATTCTCGATGGTACAATTCCATATCTTCGATATTCAGCAAGAGAATTTTCAATTCATTTTCTTGAAATAGCAACACGAAAAATTATTATAATACAACAACGAAATGGAATGTGGAAATTAAATTCGGAATCTTTTTTATATGAGGGAATGTAATACTACTCAGGTAAATCGCAGAATGATTAGGTTTATCCAGTTCCTCTATACAATCTCTATACAATCTACACAATAAATCTTGCCATCACTTGGATCAATATGTAATGACTGTATAACGGTGTGATAAGGGAAAGATCTGTAAAGTTGTTGCAAATTTGATATCTATACATTTAAAAAACTGCAGAAAAAGAATGCGGAAACACGTACTTGCATCAACCATTTGTTTGGCAATTATTTCATACTGCAAATTAACATTTTCTAATTGATGAGCGGCTTCAAGCAAATCTCGTCTCACCGATGCCAGAATTCGTTTGGCTTCTTGCAAGTTTGCATCTGTCTGTTTATTAGTCCAAAGATGTTTCTCTGAGCTTTTTCCTCTCCTGAAGCAAACAAAATCAGTCATCCAAAGAAAAAAAAACTAACCATAAATTGTTGGGCATATCGCCTATAACATCATATATTCTCGCCAGCAGTATTAGTTTATCTACGAAATGGAACCACGACCCATATGTGATGTGAATTACATCGAACATATGATTTTTTTTTTTATCAGTGTTTCTTTTATATTAAATAACTTTATAACAAATAAAAAAAATAACTTAAATCGGACAACCTTATAAAAATCTCTCGGAGTTCACTTGTAAAAAATAAGAGTGTCAGTAATTAAGCCTCACACAAATTAAGGTTCAAGTAAATCAACTTAAATACTATAATTTTTAATAGTTTTTGGTGATTTAATTTACTTCAGTTCGAGAAGTTCACATTATTTGGAGTATTCTCTTACTTAAATCAAGAGAATTTGAACATGAACGAAAAAATTCAGAAATGAATTTGATTGAATTCAGGTTGAAAAATTCTTAACACTATTATGATTATGTGATAGATTCGTCCATCTATGTTGGAGAAATATATATCTTTTTTTGCGATATTTTTTTGAAATCACACATTAATGAAGGAGGAAAATAGTACTACAACAAACCGGAATGTAATAGGGCCGTGAAGAGTTGGAGGAAGAATTTCGTTGAAAAGAAAATTGGGCAGAATGAAGGCAACGGATATAAGACATAGGAATATCAGGAAGCATGCGGGTAGTAGGGTAGAAAGTGTCCTGAATATTCGGAAAACAGATGTACTGCTCACACATCCTGACGGCAGTAACGGTGATTCCGATTGACATACATTCCCCCGTAACCGACACCGTTCCGCCCTCATCACCCGGAACGATCACATATCAGAACCATTACTAGAACCGGAACCACCTCATGCTGTATGCAACACCATGTCCCTCTCTCTCTCTCGCCTTTCTACCTTCCGCCTTTCTCCGTTCTGATTTGATATTTCAAGGTGGAATCAGGTCGGGAAGTGTAATTTGGAAAGCTTATTCTAAAACTACTTTGTCACTTACCATTAATCTATGAGAATTTGTTTGAAATTAAATTTTGTTCACTTCTAGTTTTATAAAGCATCATGTTGGTTCCATCCAATTTGTTTTTGGCTGCAGTCATATATAAAACTCGGCAATTTCTAGAAGAAAAGTAGTGGAAAGAATAGATGAAAGGAATTATTATTTAAAATTTACTAATTTTGTTTCACTTGTATATTTTAAGTAAAAAGACTTTGAACGATAAGCATCAACTCCGAATAACACGAAAGACAGGAAAAGCGAGATTGGTAATGAATAATCAACTTCCAATTGATTCAGTCATTGCCACTTTCCGATAAATTTTTTAGCAAACTGTTACAATCTGTTTAAATCAGAACGTACACTGCTATACCTCAACAGACGAAGTGGAAAATTTGACTGTTCTGCTGATAAAATGATAACATAGATTCTTCTGCGGTTTCGCGTACTTCTTATTGGGCTGAGTCGACAAGTGTGTTATTTTGCTCAGTGCTATCTGTGGCTCAGTAAACGCAGTAAATGTTGATTTCGTTTTGAAGTAAAAGCAATTGTATTTTGAATTCCTACTTTTCATGCCAACAAAAAGTAACTGTTCTTTCGATCCAACTATAATTCCATCACGTATCGCTTTTGCTCTAATTTAAGCTTAGTTTTGTTTGTAACAAGTCAGCATGTCATTTATCAGAAAATGGTAATAGTAAGGGCATCCATCTTTAATATATTAAGTCAGTTATTTCGGACTGCCACTAATATCATCTCTTCATTCAACTTTTAAGAATTTCGTACAAAAGATGCTGTATTCTTCTTCACACATACAGCCGACGGCATATCCCGGGCGACGACCGGATATTCCCGGTGTTGATTGACTGATCTTCGCATTGTTTCACGAGAAATATCATATAAACATGTATGAATTGACTGCATGAGTGCATATGTATGTACGTATGCAGTATGTATTAGTATCTATGAGGCTAAAGGAAGCTAAACGTTAAATGCACTTCATTAAAACCAATTCAGACTTGGCTGTGATAGGAAGCAGTGCCTTAAGGCCTAACCTGCTAGCGCCACAACTATAAAAGAGCGTATCCAAGGATAGAGATCGGCGATCGGACGGATCGATATGCGGATGCGGCAACGAAATCCCGAACTCTTGGCAACCGCACTATCATCCTCACCGCTCCATGCATCGGTACTTGTGCAATCATCTTCTTTCGTTCCCTGCCTTACCTATCATCCTTCCGTTTTCTATTCTGCTTCAGCAATTCATTCCGTACCCAATAAACGGTATCCCTAAGAACACACATCCACAGCCACACCTCAGTGCAACGGTTTGGACACTTCCGCACATTTCATAGGTAAGTGTGCGATTCAGTTTCGGTTTCCGGAAACTGGAGCTGACATAGCTGTGAGGTGTGGCCTTCACAGAGCGAACAAGCAACACTGTTTCTATTCCTGGCTACATTTAATGCTGCCCATTACGTTTTACGGTTAATTAAACGGATTGATTGCACATAGAAACCGGTTCCACAAAGATGACTTCTGGCCGGTTTTTCCCGGATTTAGTCGTGGAATTGTTTCGCTTAATCCATTCCCACAGTGGCAGTCACTTTCGAATGCATTTTCCGAAACGATGATCATCACAAAACATGCAAGTAATTGACTATCACGCCGGTCACTCATTAGTCACTTGGACTAATTGCATGCCAATGATGAAAATTCATGTCATAAGCTGCACCCAGTATTTTCAACACTCTTTTCTCAATCCATTCATTTCTCATTCTAATTCCTTTCCTTTTCTTCACAAAAATGATTATGGTGATAATAACGATAGTGGTAGTGATAAAGTGATAGCGATACTAATTGTTCCTGTTTAACAGATCACTTCACTTATACTGAACTGAGAACAGATTCTTAAAATTGCTATCAGTGTAACTGCTGAAAGCAATTTTTCTAACATTCACTTTATTTTGACATTCCCACTGCCGACATCTCCCTTCCGGTGTTCTTGCCGACCGATGATAAATGATTAAACTGGGTAGTACTCTTTTAAGATATTGATATCCAACCTTTCCAGCCTATTATTAGGTATGCCGTTAAATAGAAAGGTCGGTTATATTTCTCGACTTGTTTCAATACTCATGCTAATCACTAACTTTCATCTGCAAGTGTTGGTAATATTAATTAATGTTAATTAATTAATTAATGTTGGTAAATAATCAAGTGTGCATCTGTAGAATAATCTTTTTCTTACTTTAAACGGTGGATTTAATAATTTTCCTTTTTCGCTAGTGTATTACAACGCACAGTCCTGTGTGAATTTGCAGCTCGTTAAAATAGAACTTAAGCTTTATAAGAGTATCGTCAAAGGCTAATTCAAATTCAGTGTTTAATTAAACTGAAAAGATAACTATTTGCATAACCTTTATATTAGTAAATAAGGAAGAAAATTGCTATTTTTTTGCAAATTCTCCTAGTCTATTGATTGCAATGTGATGTGCACATTTAATGCTTTCTACTTTAAAGTGACTTATTTAGTTCCTTATTCCAAGTTGTTGTTTATGCTTCTCTCTAAATATGCTACAACTTACATTCTTCTATGACTATATTCGAACTGTTTACTTCTGAATTAACCACTTCATGGTAATGGAAGAATTTAATCAGACCTCATGAACAGAAAAATATTTAAAATTATGCTCAGATTTTATGAACTCCAAATCACTTATCGAAAATAAGCAAATAAGATTCGTAAAGTGCAAAGTTTGAATACTTGATTATTTGAACCGGTTGAATTATTCAGTCTCTTTGAAGGGAAAATATTCCATTTCTATCGGGTCTATTTCCCCACAAAATCACTGGTGATGCTTAAATGTTTTATTGCGTATGAATTAATTTGCTCCAGACTATGCTGCCTAATGAAAATATGCCAGTAATTGAATTGAACGATTGTAGTTTTAATAATACTATGTCTTATTTGCGGTAAAAATGTTTTCTGAAGATGAAAATAACATTTAAAAGTGATTAATTATTCATTTTTACGTTGCTTAATTTTTCACCATTTTTTAATTTATTTTTCATATTTCTATAGAAATTTGAAGTAATGGAAAAATAGATTATTTCATTGCTTCTAGCAGATATTTGTTGCTTTTCATCCTTAATCATTTTTCTGGCTCAGTATGACATTTTGGCTATGAAGCGCCAACGAATGATTTGAAGAAGCGACCCGTGTCTCTGAAGATTTCAGTCTATTTCACTTTTCGCTTTGTTCTCTCCAATCACCCCGACCTAATTTGATTCGGCCTGACCTCGACCGTCTGACCTTGCTTTAACATTCTAACCAGCTAACGTAGTTTCTGTTCTTGTTTTTCTATAATTGACTGGTGCACTTACAGACTAACTTTCTAAATCTCTACGGCACGTCATCTAGACACATATTATTGTTTTCCGTTTTCTATCAAACTTTAATGGCACTTGCTGTTCTTAACTTTGAAAAAAGGCAGCTTGCTAAGAAGTTTTCGATCTTTTTGCATCTCTCAGTTATTCCAAAAAATGTGCTAATGCCATTGCTTCTGATTCAAGTGAAGAATCAAACAATACAGTAGCCATAATCTAACTTTCATATAAAACATATTGACTTTTCAAAAAACTTGCAAAACTCTGTGTCCTTCTCCAGGAGCCTCACACTTCTCCATTCCTATAATATCTTGCTACTTTACCTAATTTTCTTTTCTATTTATTTCTAAATATCATGAAATTTCCAATAGATTTTTACGTTATATTACTTGGAATAGCAATTTCAATATTTTGAAATTTAAAGCACTATTACAAAAGTGTATAAAAAATTAATTGTTATGTTTCCGTGTAGCGTTCCCCACTTATCTAACCGAACTTTTTGTCTCTGAATTTAAGAAATTTATGCAACTGTGTTTTCAATGAGATTGTTCATGACGTGGAACTATATTTCTTCCGAGCTTTTATTTTTCTCTGATCCACTTAGAAATTCAGCGTTTTTCTTGACATATGTGAAATTATACATATTTTTTGAGTATATCGGTTTTACTTCACTCTCTGTATAAATATCGCATTATTCTCTCTATTCTATTTGCACTTCTCAGTGCTTAAATTTTTTACTCTTCAATTCATTTTTTAAATCCTAATTCGAAGTGTTGCTGAAACATCTATGACATAGCAGTGGACTATTATTAAATATTACTTCATAATCATAGCTTTGCATGTTTTATCAAACGAAGCTTGTCTCATTTACTAAATCGTGTACTATAAAGCCGAATTCCCAATAAGAATATCATTTGTTTTCTATTTTAGGAATTACTTGCTACGTTAAGGCTTGTTTTCTAAGTAATGATAAGGCTTTTATCATAATTGAGCTTTCCACCTCCTTTTTTCATGCCTCTTCCTTAATAATATTTTGCTGATTCTCAGAAATTAAGATTTTGGGAATATATATTGCTGGAAGTGCTGCTATTTCACCAAACGAGGAAAAACAGTAGCAATTCGAATTCATCGGTTGGCAGACAAAAAGATGAATTCAACCAGAAAGCAAATTTCTCAGCGATCAGTAAGCTGGCCATAGCGGCTAAAAGAGAAAGTTAACAGAAAAAACTACAGCTGTTCATATAAGCCAAGTCAGATGAGTTGGACTGGAACAGTAGTAATTTGCATCTGTTATAATCATTTTAACTGATTGCATATATTTAAACAATGTTGTAACTACTGGGAATATATAAATGATTTCTCTAATAACTACTTATGGAATGATTACTTCCCTAATCAGATTGATATTCGGAGAACTGTTCTTAACAATGTCAATAGAAGCGAACGATAACAAATAGCTTAGCTATTTCACGGACCGACACACTTCTCAACCCGCTTATATCACGTGAGGACGTCATCATTGCTAACTAGCACTCAGAGGATGACGAGATTGTTCACGTATACAGTCAAAGCAAAACAGTAGTATCTCTATATTATTACCCTAGTATTATTGCAGTATTCTATGCTGAAGTTTTATTAATGCTTAAATAATTAATAGAAGTGCTTCAGCCTGTTATTAACTAACACTGCTAGATTTACTTCATTTAGCAGATGTTTCGATTCAGATAGTATTTTTTTTACTGTTCAGTCTTTTTTGAGAATGGAGCAGTCAGCCGACAATTTTTAATTATGAAATGGTTTAATGAAGTGAGAAGAATGAAAATGAAATGGAGATAGATAGTCTTATAATGACATATGCCATTTGCAGTTCATCATCATTTCGAAATTTTGAAGCCTAACTATAAGGCTAGGCTACAGAGCTAGTGAAACAACCTTCTTCGTTGTCATTAGTAACATTGATATAGGAAATTCCAAACTTACTGGTTGTTATTTCCAGTATTGCTAGAAATTGCATTTATTCTGAGTAATAAGGATTTCTTTTAGATAAATTATGTATATTAATTATACAGATTGCATTTAAAAGCTTTCTGCAATATTGTTCTATCAGTTTTTTTTTTTTGTTTAATTCCAATAAGTATCTCATTTAAATGTCTGCTTCAGTTCATTGTCTTTTTGGCAAAAATATCTATGCAGAATGTAATGGATTAAATTCAAGTCTAATCTAATTAACTGTGCCAATATGCCAAAATGTTATAAATATAACGGCAAGCTCAACAATTTTCGATTTTGAGTACAATAACTTTAATTGCATACGACATCAAATAACACCCGAAAATTTATTTATCAAGTAATATAATAGGTGGAAAAATAATATAATTAACTACTTGAGGACCCTTCTCAGGTGTAAATACGATGGTTAGTCAGTTATTGGACACCCAAAATGATGTTGGATATTCTTGAAAAAGAGATAAGTTAGGCATTTCTCTTTTTACACTAGATTATTTTTTACCAATTGTAGTCCAATTATCAAATTAGAGTGGTTTTTGTGTTTAGAAACTACTGCAGGATCTCTATAAATGATTTGATGTTGCAGATCAATGCGCAGTGTGTTACCAGTATAAGCTGAACCAGTTCAGTAAATGACAAAGAGTAAAAGTTCTTGATCTAAAAAATATATTACATTTAGAATTCTTTTGAGAATGATAATTTCTAGTTCTATTTCCATTGGATAAGTGACAGCTTTAGTCTAAGAGAGAGTGAAGAAATTAGCTCTGCTTTTATCAGTCGCATATAAGTTTGTTGCTTTACATCTTACGTTCGGTGAAGGAATGATTGTTATTTGGATAATTAGTTATCGTTTGGTGTAGTTCTGCCTTTTTTTGCTCATAAATATTCATAAAATTGAGGCTTTTTCCTTAAAATTACTTCTCCTACTCTAGTGTTAATGAAGAGAAGAAGGAACAGAGAAAGGGAAAAAAGAAGAGAAGAGTGAGGATAGAATTGAGTTTGAGCTTCTGGAAGTAAAAGTTTATTGCTTCGTCTTTCTCCACTGCCTTAAACACCCTTCCTCCAAAATTACCGTCCTTCTCTTTATTCACTTCAGATAAAATATTTTCTTATATCTTTCTAGGTTTTATTAAAAGAAGGAATTAAATCAAAAGTGATCATTTAATATCGCTCATTTGTTTTCTTTTTAGGAGTCATCAGAATAATTATGACGTGCTAACAATGTAACAGCTTCAATGTAAATTATAGTTACGGCATTTATTAAAATTATTGAAAAGCTACTTGGCTATCTTATACCTCAATGCTACTACCATTGATTTGCTTAATTCATTGATTCTTTAAATACATTAATTATAATATTCGACAGTTTGAAGTCACAATTTCTAAGCAAACTGGGAAACATTCGTTAATGCTACGTTGCTGTACATGCTCAACAACAAGCTTTTCTCAAGAATTTATGTCACTTTCAAAATGAAGGTGGTTTTAAAAAAAGATCAATTCATAAAGGGAACATTGATTTAATGGCTGTGTTTCTCTAATCCCTTATTATCTTCTGATTGCACTATTAATAATGTTGTCTTAGTTGAAGAAACAGTTTCGGTGTAAATAAAGAGATATCTGTGAAGGATTGATAAATGTTTCATATTTTAATTTCTTTTTTTCATTCATTTCGCGGTATAATTGAAAATTTTTGCAATGTCTCAAGAAAAACTATAAACTACATGTTCCTTCTATGCAGTGCTACCATCATAGTTTGACCTTATTATGAGGAAGTTGGAATAAATTTCCCGGGAAGTGCTACTGTTTCATCATATACATTAAATATAAACACTGCTGTTACCTCGAAGTGTTTTATTTCTCTTTATGTTACAATGTTTCGCGAATGTGAACATTTGGCCAGCAGTTTTCTTACTGTTCCTTTTATTTCATTCTCTTTTTCCTTTACTTTTTGTTCTTTTTTCGGTTAATCGTATCATTAAATTTGTTATCTAACACTGTTTGAATGGAACAGTGCAAGAATTTATTGCATCTTTAATACCTTTCCATTCCCAGTTCACAACTCTTATGCTGTTGAGATGCTGACACGTGTTATACTTAATTCTTACTAATTCTTTTTTCAGATGCCTTATAAATGTCATCATCACTTTAATAGACAATGTGTAAGATATTAATTTTTAAACTGATTATGATAAAAAGTTTTAATTGAAAGCATATAGCATCAATAATTATTAAGTCGGTAATATTAGCTTCAGTAGTTAAAATGTTTGAATTTTTAAAAACGCTAAAAAATGTTATGAATCGTTTTCATTGCTTTCATCGTTAGTGAATTTTTTCCTTTTGCGAAAAATTTTCTCGATAACAAGCCATCCTACCCCTATCAATTCTTGCTCATTACAACTGTGACGTCGGTTTTTGCTTCATAAATGTGATTTGTTTTTGGGATATTTCACAAAAAGATTATATCTGTTCATGTGTAAATTTTTGCTTGCTCACTCATTTCCAATTTTAATTTCGCCAAACGATGATGCTTTTCAGTTTCCATTTCAAAAATTATTTGAACTTTAAAGAGTGTTTGTTTAAAAAGTATTTAAGAACTGAAGGCACTTTCCCAAACATCATTCCAGGTGTTTGTTCCATCATAACGGAATGATTAGTATTTAAATAAAAATTTATGACTAAGTGTTTTAAAATTATTGATTTTCTTCCTATTCTTCCTTTTCTTCTTTAAATGTAATATCAGTTATAAAATTCAAAATGAAAGTATAAACATTTTTGAAGGATTCTTATGACAAGATTTAAAAGAGGAAAAAAGGCAGCTTAGAGGAAATTATTGCGTGGCATGAAATAGAACTATGTCATTTATTTGTGAAGTGCAATGCGAGACAAAGTTTTGGAGAGCAACGTTTGTCTGATTATTCGTAAAGACGGCTTCCTATTCTTATCTTGAATTTTGTTATTACTTTTCACTTTAGACGAAACAACATATTTGGAGAAAGTACGTTCAAAGAATAACGTCAGCAGACACGAACTCCTTTAACTTACGTGTTATGCGCCAAGACGACAAAGCTTATACGATACAGACAGCAAATCAGAATGGCCGATCTCGAAGCGGTCCTTGCAGACGTGAGCTATCTGATGGCAATGGAGAAATCCAGAAGTCAACCAGCAGCACGAGCATCAAAAAAAATCATTCTTCCTGATCCGAGGCATCTGATTACTTTTTTTTTTTTTGAAAAAAATCATTGAAGAACGTTTGACAATATAGTTTTGAAAATAAAAAAAAATTTTTTTTGAAAATATAATTTTGAAAATGATGCTTTCAGACTTTTTCGTCCTGACAAATCCTTCATCTTCTTTCTCTCGACTTCCTATTTTCTTTTGCCTTGTATTTTTAAAAATCACCTAACTAGGAGATTTTATAAAAGTATACGCCTAAATTTTTGAAATTTTCAGAATTTAGTTACGACCTAATTGAAATTTAAAATTCAGAGACTTTTTCCTTTATTCTATGTTTGTAGCGTTCGAAGTATTATGCAAAAGTATTTGGAGAAAACTGGTGAAATCAAATTTGAACGAATATTCAGTCAACGATTAGGTTTTTTATTACTAAAGGATTTTGCGGAAAATGTTTGCGAAACATCATGCCCGCAAATCAAATTTTATGAAGCGGTAAATTATTTATTTTCTTGTTCCTTTCTGTTACAGCTTCCACAACATTTGCATTTTATATACGAATATGTTACTAGATTGCTTGTGAAGTTTTTTTGTCCTTTTAAGGCATTTAAAATAAATATAACATTAGTAACAACAAGTTCTACTTCCATATCGGATCCAGAACTAAAGTTCTAAAAAATTCTGACTCGAAATATCTGTGGACATTTTAGCATCCATAGCTCTCAATTTATGTTTAAAATTTAAACAGTGTAAAGATTGCTGAACTGTCTATTTTCAGGTTATTTTTTAGTGCTTTTTAGTTCCGGTCTGCAAAATCTTCACGTACACTTAAGCAATATGCTTAGCAGTAATAAAAATAATTTTTAACTCCATTTATTTTGTTTCAATATTTGTGTGCTCGTATATTTTTATTTTACCCTCTTTTTATATTTGAAAAATTTTTTTACCAGCATATTCCTTTATTTCGCACAAATTAAACTTCTTCGTGTTTTCCCAATGTTGCAGAATCAATATATTCAAGCACGAAGTAGTTTGTTACCTTCATTTATCATTTTCTTCAGGAAATTGCATATGATAAAATTAGAACGAAATTTGATATTTGCTGATAATGTTAAGTTGAATTTTTGTTGCCTTTAGATTAAAGAATATGAAAAGTTGGAAACTGCTGAAGAGCGTTTGATTAAAGCTCGTGAAATTTACGACCATAACATTATGGTGGAAATGCTCGCGCATTCGCATGTAAGATTCTCAGCAAAATGTCTTTTTGATAGTGACAGATTAACTCCTCGCTGTAAATGTTTCAGTAGAGGCACGAGCATTCCTTAAGTGTATTTTATTGCAGAATTACTCAAAAAGCTCACTGCAACATGTACAGATGAATTTAATGAAAAACAACATGCAACCGGATCTCTTTCAGGTGATTTCTCCTGAACACAAAGACAAATTAGAAAGTGAAATCGCAATTCTTGATGAAAATTTGATTTCAGCAAATTTAGCGAATGCTGAGAATTAGATCTAGATTTATATAACTAGCTGAAGTATTGTTAGGAAATGGTGTTCTCTTTTTGAACAACTAGAGCTAGATTCAGTCAGAGCTGTCTGATAGCGCATCTTATTTATTCAATATGATTGATGATGGCTTAACCTTTTTTCTAAAATAATTAATTTCTTTCCTCATTTGGCAATTTTTCGAGATGATTTCAGCCATACGTCATGGAAATATGTGAACAATTGAAGGGCGACATTTTCCAGAAATTCTTGGAAAGGTAAATGAAAAATAACTTTTTATGGAAGCATACAATTCAAATGATGAAGGAGGGGCTGAAATTTGTGTTTGGGATTTTAGAATGAGAAAAACTAACGTCAAGTTTCCAATTTTATTATTCTGGCAGTTTTTCATTCTTTTTTCACAATTGATATCTTTTTTTAGACATGTCTGCAAAATCATCTGATCACTGTAAATAGTAAACAACCTGATAAGTGAAAGTTTATTAGAATAGGAGTTGTAGAAGAAAAGGTTGGTTAAATTAATGAAACATGAACATTTAGTAATTCTATAATTTTGTCGAACGAATAGAAAAATGTAATTTAAATTGAAAGATAAAAATAACTCTGAATAAGATGTCTGGAATTAAACTGCGCTAATTTCCTAGAAGAATGTTCTAAAAATTCTTGATGGTTTTGGTGTGTCTAGTTTAAAAAATAAATTAAAAATCTGGTTAAAATTAATTATATATTACGAAGATGGATTTACATAGTAATAGTGCATTTCAAACGTCACTCGGAGAAAAGGACTTTGATGCAGAGAGGGCTTGAAGGAGAATAAATAAATAAATAATATACGATTTTAGTTGAATATATATATATAATATATAAATATATATATGTATATATATATATATATAGTTGAATATATATATTATATATATATTCAACTAAAATTAGCGGAATTATCAACTAATACTAACTATTGGTAATTAGCGCTTCTTTTTCATGAAGTGATGCATTGCCTTCGTTTTTTTTCCTAAAACATGCAAAAAGTAGGTGTAAAATAGAATGAGAGCTGCAGCATTCTTTAAATTAAACTTAAGTATCTGTGACCTCAGTTCCACCTATATAAAATAAAACTCTTACATGCTCGTCCTTTAAATAAAATGATTCAGTTAGATGATGAATTTTATTTCTTTCTTTAAATCATGCTAATTTCACAGTCTAATATTAGGAGATAATCCCGATATTTTTAGTGAATTTAATTTAAAGATTTTTCTAAAACTTTCGATCATCGTACATCATTTTTTGGTTTCTTTATCAACATTTCAGTGATAAATTCACTCGATTTTGCCAATGGAAAAATTTAGAGCTGAATATGCAATTAACAATGAACGATTTTTCGGTACATCGAATAATTGGGCGCGGCGGTTTTGGCGAAGTATATGGCTGTCGTAAAGCAGACACAGGGAAAATGTAATTGCTCAAAGTCATCCAAAGAGCCTTTATAAGCACATTCGGATGAATATATTTTTAACACTCTTTGTTACTTAATTTGCTTTTTTCTTTGATCCGAGCTTGATCCATACTAATTTCATTTCATTATTGTTAGCTAGCAAGGATCAAAATTATTTTCATTTAATATACCTGTTTCAAAAAAAGAAAAAAGTGAAAGAAGGAAGCATTGGAATGCTATAATTTAGCCAATTTCAATTAATGAAGCGTCGCTTTGTAGTCAGCATGATGCATTAGTTAACAGTTTTTCACTTTTTGCAGGTGTCTTTAATCAAATGAAATGACTGCCTCGACTGAATTGAAAAAAAAATTTCGTGTATTTACTTTTTAAATTAAATTACAACATGATGTACCTTATACAAATAATATTCGCTTTATTTATATGTCAACATTGCAGCTTAATGAAGCGATTAAAGTTTTTTTCTTTTTTACAGGTATGCGATGAAATGCTTGGATAAAAAAAGGATCAAAATGAAGCAAGGTGAAACTCTTGCACTTAACGAACGCATTATGCTTAGTCTTGTTAGCACAGGAGTAAGCTTTTATATTGCCTTTTCTGATCTAGAAAGGAAATTTGAAAAGTGAGAGAAAATAAGGTGAAAGGAAAATTGCCATTTTTTGAATGATTTTGCATGCTTTATATAACAACATTGTCAAAACTAGGCTTATTGAATGATGCTTATTTTGAAATAAAAAACGAAATAAAATAAATTCACTTCTAAGGAGAAAAAGGGTAGGTAGTGCCTCATAGCACAAAATTAAATCTTCTTTCAAGTTAATGTTTTTTTTTTTTGGTGAACAGAGAAAAAGCATATTCAATGAGCATGAAATGACTTAAAGTATAATGCACTTTTTTAAAAATATTTATGAACTTAAAATTTTTATGAATGAGTTATTGAGGAGTTTATATCAGAATTCCAGTAGTAATGCCATTCGTTTCTTTTGCAGTAATCATGTGCAGAAGAATGCTTTTTAGCCACTTGCCCGACTTAAATGATGAAGACTTAATATTAAATTGAAATAATATATTGAAACAAATAATAGACGAAAAATAGAAAGTCGAAAAAGAAATGAAAAGAAGTAGAAAAATTCATTCATGTATTCATTATGCTCATTTATCTAATTAGTTAATTGCATTTGTTCTGTCGGTCCTTCATTCGGCATTCGTTTCGTTTTCCTAGAAATATGAGGATCCTTTTTTTTTTTTTATCTATTCCGCATCTCCATCTCGTTCATTAAATTAACTGTTCATCACAGTGAAAGATCACCATACACTCATAGTTGAATAATTTAAATTCTAGCAAGACTGTCCATTCATCGTCTGTATGACATATGCATTTCAATCACCTGATAAGTTGTGCTTTATACTTGATCTCATGAATGGAGGCGATCTTCATTATCACCTCAATCAACATGGTGTCTTTTCCGGTATGTTCAAACAGATATATTTCTGATACATACTTTCCTTCTCGTAATGTCCCAGTTATCTTCTTGCTGAAACCATGCTGAATGATTAGTATTGAAGTGGCATTTACTTTGGAAGTTTTCATTAAGCTAATTCAAAAAATGTAAATATTTGAAGAAAAAAAAACTCAAGTCTAGACTGAATACAGGGCGACTAATAATCCGATTAACTAATAGCCGTTGGAATCCTGAGTTTGAAATAGTTAAATCAAACTTGAGTTTTTTTCGAGGTCATTTGCATAGCATGACAAATATCTGTTTTCGTTATATTATAGAAAATGAAATGATATTTTATGCGGCAGAAGTAATCCTTGGATTAGAACATATGCACAACCGTTCTGTAGTCTACCGTGACCTGAAACCAGCTAACATTCTCCTGGATGAGAATGGACACGTACGTGTTTCCGATCTTGGTCTAGCATGTGATTTTTCGAAGAAGAAGCCGCATGCCAGTGTGTAAGTTTTTTTATCAGAGTTGTTGTTCAAGTGCTCGTTATTTTAATTTCAGGAACTGTAATTATCCTTTTGTAAAGGTTCAATCGAATGAGCATGTTACAGAGGAACCCATGGCTATATGGCTCCAGAAGTACTTGCAAAAGGTGTTGCGTACGATTCTTCGGCTGACTGGTTCTCATTTGGATGCATGTTATACAAACTGCTCAAAGGTCACAGTCCTTTCCGACAATTGAAGGCCAAGTCCGGTAACAAGGTACTAATAGCTCTTATTAGAAACATTTTGATTGTTTTAGAAAATGTGTTGTTAGTATTTCATCTGCACTTATGAGCGGAATGTCTCTTATGTCTAAAAAGTTTCAAGCAACCCTTGATATCTATAAATCTTATTAGCAAATTGTGATGTTCTATAAAAATGTTTATTCACATAAATGAAATCGTTCTCTTCCAAATTTTTTGCTAACACTTAGAAAAAATCTGGAATTGCGTGGATGGTTTCAAAATTGTTGCATGCAGGTCAAATTTTAGAATTCATATTTGTAGGAAAATGATATGGAAAAAACGATGACTCAAGACATTAACCTTCTGGATGCTGGATTTTCACCGGAATGCCAAGATTTGTTAGATGGGTTATTGAAACATGACGTACCGAATAGGCTTGGATGTCGGGGAAGAGGGTTTGTGTTATCGAAGAACTTATTATTTATAAAATAAATGATAGCAGTCTCGAAAATGCAGTCGCTAGACTGATATATTGTTGAGAGAGAAAAAGGATATAATTTTACCCATGGGACTGAAAAAAAAAATTAATGAAATTTCAGCAGCTAAAAAATCAGGCGTGGTAAAACATGCCGGTCGATATTTACAATAAATTGGACACTGTAACAGATTGAGTTGCACATTTTTCTGTACCATTTTATTGTGGAAAGTTTTTAAGTTGGTAGTCTTCCCGAGAAAAATCATGATGTTAACTACCTCAACTTACGATTGATTATGAAATGCATGCAAAACAAAAAAGTAGGCGAATTTGCGGCAAAAAAAAACTTTCGGCTCCCATTTCAGTCTGCTCAGTCCCAAATCTGACTGTGTTTTAGTTCAGAAGAGGTGAAGGAACATTCATTTTTTGCCTCGATAGACTGGCAAACAGTGTATTTAAGACGGATGCCACCACCAATTATACCACCACGAGGTGAAGTAAATGCAGCTGATGCTTTTGACATCGGCAATTTCGATGACGATGAAGTGAAAGGTATTAAAGTAAGTCTTTGCTACTAGAATTCGATTTTGGATTTTTTTGGATTTCCAATTAAATTAGTGCAGTATTTGACAATTTTTGACTACCCTAGAGATGTCCAAGTGACAGTGCAAATTAGAAGGCAAAATTTTAAATGATGTTGAGATTTTTGACCAGTCAAATACAGTAGGTAACAATCAGTTACATAATAATAAAATTTGCCTTTCAATAATTATAAAGATATCTTGTGCTGAATTCCAAATACATTTCGGTGGTTAATAAAGAAGATCCCTTAGTGCTATGGAATGTCCATTCCCGAAATTTCAAGTAATTCGAGATATTGAAACGACAGATGTGCTCTTGGTTGTTCCATAACAGGATGTCATGTCCTATACTCAATAAGCGAAAATTCTTGTTGCACCATTTCGACTTCAACTCTGTGCCATTTTCAAGTCTTTTTTTTAATTTCGAAATTGTTGTTTTAATTGATTATTCTTTAGCTGACCGAAGCGGACAATAGATTATATAAGGATTTCAATATAACGATATCGGAAAGATGGCAAAATGAAATAGCAGATACAATTTTCGAAGTGGTAAATCAAGATGCGGATAAAGCTGAAAGCAAAAAGAGAGCTAAGCAACGGGCTAAACTTAGTATTGATGAAAAGGGTGAGCATTTCAAAATAGAATAATTAAGTACTAATTGACTTGGAATCACTAACATGCTATTTTCTCTCAGATTCGGATGTAATTGTGCATGGCTATATCAAGAAACTTGGTGGACCATTTACATCGGCATGGCAAACCCGCTATGGTAAACTTTATCCAAGTAGACTTGAACTTCATCCCGAATCACTTAATGGGAAACCAGAGGTAAATTTTCCGAGGTTCGCTTTGGATAATCACTGTGTACTTTTGCATCTTTTAAGTTATTGAAAGAATATAATTTAGCCTCAGCTCCCGTTTCATTTTTAAACTGATGCGAAATTTGATTAGTGAATCACCCTTTGTTTTACTTAATCTGCTAGATTTTATTAAGTTTCATGAATTTTACTGAATCTGGAATCATTATGTTCTCCTGCCTGATTAGTTTTACTTTCCATTGCTTCAGTTAATTCCATTAACTAAATTTTTCCTTTCGTTCTGCACAATGCAACGATTATTTTAGTTAGTATTCATGGATCAAATTGAAGATGTTGTAGCGGATCTACGTAGTGTCAAAGGGGAGCATTCAATAATTGTGAAGTTGAAAGAGGGTTTTAAAGAAGGAAAACTGATCCTTACCAATCAGGTTTGATCATATGTTTTGTTGGACATACTTTCCGGAAAGTTTTGGAGAGGGATATGATTTAATGATGTCTTTCTGTAAAATAGGATTTTTTTTTTTTCAAGGTTTCATTGCTTACTTGACCACAGGGATTTCGAACACTGCAGCAGCTAAATTGTACACGAAACCGAGATTAAATTTGAAATTGAGGAAGTAATTTAGGATGAGATATCGCTAGGTGAATGGCACACATCTCTAAGGACTGCACACCGAGTATCGTCTGAGTTACTACAAAGAATGGGTCGTAAAGCAATTAAAATATACGGAGTGAACCACGATCCAATGCTCGATGATAATGAACGTCTAGCTTCTGTCACTAAAGCTCTTTTAAATCGTACACCATCTGTTGATTCCGGTGTTTAATGAATAATTCTGCCCTTTATTTCTGAACGAATTCCTCGATCGTGAATAGAATTTTCAGATCAAAATCAGATCCAGTAAAAAAACAGTGCCTTAGCAACAACCTTGTTTCATTCATGAGAAAAAAATAAATGATGAGGCTTTAAATAGGGAAATGGAAGATGATAAAGAGGTAAATAGGCTTAATAAAGACAGGATTTAAAGGAGGCAATTTTGGATAAAGATAGATGAGGGTATTTGCTGTCTCCACTGACTATTTCATCTGTCGAACTTTCTGCTGTAACTTTTTGGTTTCAGGGATTATTTGTGCATACACGAAAGTGTAAAAAAAATAGTTACTTGAGAATGGTGCGGGAATCATGAATAAAGAAATTTGAAGAAATTGTTAAAAAATAGCTTGTGAGGAATTCGAAGTTTCATTTACTATTTGTTTGCGAAAAAAAAAAATAAAAATATTACGGCATTTCCAGCAGCAAATATTTTGAATAAAAAATTTGAGGGAATACGAAAAGCTAGGCTTTGTGATATACTCTTCTTAGCGTGAGTACAAATAATTCCACTTGATTTCTGCGCAGATGTTTGGTTTTATTTGTTGATTTTGTTGTTTCAAAAAAGTATTGTACTTTGGTCTCATGTGATGGATATTGTTTTACAAGATAAAGATTAGCCGAAAGGATGTGTATAGTTAATCAAAGTGTACCAGCACACATTTGCCTGTGTATTCATAATTGTTAGTTTAAAGTGGATTCCTCTTAACATATTGCGCCCTCTTACTACTGAATCTGAGCATAAATAACTTTCCTATTTTGTATCGTGAATAGATCAAATAAAACATTGTTAAGATTAGATGGCTAGTGGTTAGCATAACCAGTAAAGACAGAGTTCTTTCTCCTCCAGCCTTCAGTTATCTTCTTTCCCCATTCTAAAAAAAAAAAATCTTTTCCATTGTCACCTTGGTCTCTATTACCTTTACTACTTAAGGCAAAGTGGAATTCGTTAAATGACGTAATATCTATACGATAGTGGTTTATTTCACTGGTTTGCAATGAAAATAACTGGTGATATTTCACGAGCAGAGAGAACTTGATACCTCATAATCCGATCTATAAGCTTCGACAAATACATGAAAAACAATTCTGCAGTTTATTCATCAACAAATACTGATAATTGCGTTTACGTTATAAAAGACCATTCGCTGCTCAGTTGAAACTTTCGAAAAGGAATTTAGTAAGTAGGATAAGCCCAAAGATTTATTAAACATCAGCTTCTGATATTCCGGAAAACTATTATTAACCAGAAAAGATGGCTGGCCTGAATGATGAGAGATCAACCAAAAAGTAGCAAAATTATTATTCTGACAGAACTCAACATATTATACACTCTAAATGTACTAATTATTATCTAAATGTGGAGAGAACTAAAGATATATGCTTTACTGATTCTGTTCATCATCTTCATCCGCCACTTCCTCATCATCCTCTTCCAGATCATCAATTTCTTGCAGTAAAGTGCTTCCAGAGATAACATTTGGTATGGAACGCATATGGGAAAATACCGACTAAAATACGCAAAATATTAAGAAATGTTCAAAGGAAGCAAGAGATTCCTAAGCTCTTTCCCAACCGAAATTTTAACAGCGAGCAAACAATTAATCAGTCACCGATATGTATATACAAATTAAACGCTCACCTGCGTACTAAGACGAGACTCTAGCCTCGAAAGCAAAACTTCATCGACTATATCTGTACAAGGGACTGCCCATGCTGGCTCATCCCAACGTAATGGTACCGTTGGAAAATGCATCGGATACATGAATGCCATATTTCTTCACATTAAATTAAAGATACTTTGAAACATAGTATATAACATAGGATTTGCTAAAACTGAAATCAGGCGATACTTTTAACTACAAATGGACATTTCAAATAGAGCACTTCTCGCCTTCTCCTTTATTACAGATGGCTTAAACTTTATTTTAAACAAAATTTAAACGTATTGCTTCCCAAACAAAGGCCAAAAGAAAAACATATAAAATGAATAATAAAATCCGTTTATTATAGAATTTTGTGACTTCAAAGTAATATTAAAGATGGTACCGTTCCTAACAGTAAAAATAAAAGGAATACATAGATAAACATGCCAATGGAAATGGAAAACGAAAAATAGTGCATAGCACTACTGGCAGAACCACTAGTACCCGAGAATAAATGCAAAGCAAGATACCATTTAACTATAAATTTTACAATAACGTTAGCGATTACCGTGACAAAACGTTTTATATGTCTGTCCATATGCACACATTTCAGATATCTCCTCTAGTACAACGAATTAAAGGGAAAAACGTGAAAATTTCATTTTTTCAGTTATGACAATGCCTCTTCTTCGCTGTAGTTGGTTGGTTCTTCGCCCTCAGCTAGCAATTTTCCCACAACAGGATACTTGTCTACAATAGGTGCAGTAAAACCTAACCACTGCACAATTCTAATGAACGAAGGTATTTTTTATTAGAAAGTTTAGAAAATGTTGTTGCAAGTTCTAGTTGAAGTACACTATAAAACAGGTTAAATGTACAAGGTAAAACTTTCTACCATGAAAATATGCAACTCCTAAATCAGTGATTGTTTCTCGTCAGGAATTTTCTTTCCGATTTCTAACTGTAATCCTCTTCAGTATCACATAAGTTTATAATGTAAAATATGGCTAAATTACATCTAAAACAGTAACAACGATAGTCATAATACTTACAGATAAATGACTGCATCCATTCCCTAGCTGTATTCAGATCCGATTCTGAAATATCACTTAGATCATCTGGCGTATCCTTGACCAAAGTAAGATCCATCTTCGACAGTGCTCGTGTGGCATCATGACCTGCCAATTTGCCATATGCACCTTCAGGGCCATAAAATATTCTGCCCTTTGTGACGTCAAATACCGAAAAAGTTTCTCGATAGCTAATGAATAAACTTAATTTCTTTGTATAGTTTGAACCTTTGATTTAGATTATACTTAGCAGATAATGTTTGGATGACAATTTGAATCTTCTTTCAGTTAATGCCTCTCTCCAATAAAAGAAAATAAATTTTGAATCTAGACTGGATAACATATTCATGTAATACGAATCTAACTACCAGTACAGATTAACCGGCCACGGGTGGTTCAAATCAAGCTATCTAGAGTATGAGAAGTCCTAGAAACTACATTATAGACTTATAAATATAGTACTTTTTTCCGGAGAATAAAATATGGATGAATGACCTACTTTGCCGCAAACAGCCATAAGGATCCGTTCATTCTGTACACCATCAAAGAGTAATAACTGTTCCACTGTAAAATCTCTTTTTGGCATTGGTGGGAGACACTTCACCCTATCATCTTCTTCCTCATCTCGACGCAGGTCTTTCACGGGCTTCTTTAAGAATACCACGTAAATGACGTAAAGGAGAAACACAAAAATCACCAAATCCCATCCTCCGAACTCCGTGACAGCTCCGAAACTCACCATTGTATAAGATAGAAGCGTTCTTTGCAACGCAGTACCACTGCGCAACATGGTTATCCCACGCACTAGGAATTTGTTTTATACTGGCACTAGGATCACTGTTATATAGTTCCGTTGGTATCCATCTGTTCTTGCAAATGAATTCCATGATTGTTGCAAGTGTTTGTAGAGAGAGAAATTGTTTGGTAAAATGCTAAAGAAGTGATCGGATTTGTTTGGTTGGAGATAGTTGAAGGCAAGTTACTAAGGCTCTTCACATTAATTCATCTTTCTCTTATTATCAAATTTTTCATATAATTCTGGGTTTATTTTATTTTCAGCATGTTTGTTTAATGGGATTATAAGTGAAGAAGACATCCATGACTTCCATAAGCAATCATTGCCTTTAATAACTTATTGTGAGAACAATTAGACGTCAACGTTATCAGTTTTTAAATATCTGCTGTAATATCACGGAGAAGAGTTTTTGTCGATTGTAGAAGCATGATTGTTTTGGTTGTAATTCATTTAATGAAGTGGTAAATGTGCCAGACAGTAAATGAATGTGTTCAAATACTAATTGTTTGTCAATTAGAAGAGTATAAAATTGTTTGTGTCTGATTGAAAGCTTTGTGAAATGGATTACATTGAACCCTCAACACAGTTGTATGATGCAGTAGCATTTGTTCAGCAGCAAGTACTTCATGATCATATCAAACTAAATTGAATAGCTGTTCGAGATAGAGAAGACATACAACAACAGGGAAATCAGATTACAACTTGTAACAAGCAGTTTTGCGAGTTGCCATTAGCAACAAAGAAAATATTTAATTTTGTTGTTGTTGTTGTTGCTATTATTATTATTATCATTACTGTCACTAAGATTTGTTGTCATTGTCTTTGTGGGCACAAATTTGATCATTACCACTGCCGCTGTTATTGAGATCAGAACCACTGTTAGTTATTGTTGTTATTTTTACTCGTTAGTGTTTTCTTCATTGATACTGTCTGATTTTATCATGATAATGCGGCCACAATAGCAGTGATCTCTTCTGCTAGACAAACGAATACCATCTTGTACTGTTCGCAGGTTTCTACCATGCCTGGACGTTGATCACGCAAGTGTTCAAGTGAACCTGCTACATTTAGTTCCTTCACACCTGCAAGAAACATCGTCAAATAAGTCTCAGGTGTTTCTGTCAGCACAGAACGATGAAAACAACGACTTCAGCATTTGCGACATAATTATCGATTTCAGTAAAACAGTAAGCTGTTTAGGTCATTAAGGAAGGTCAAATAGAGTCTTATCCATACACATCAGAGGTAGCATGAAGCTTTTTAATGTTTCAAATGCAGACATGTCTTAACATGGCTGAATGATAAATGAAATTGAAATAAGACTGGTCTTCCGAATAGCAATCCATTAAAAAGCGTTATTCAATCTAAAAAGTTAATTCTCCTATAAAAATATGCCACAGTTATTGGCCAAGGCAAAGTATATATATATATATATATATATATACCTCTGGCAACTCGACTAAGTATCATATCGAGCAAACAGAATGTTCCAGTCCGTCCAGTACCATCAGTAGAATGTACGACTATTGGAACTGCTCTTCCGCGATATGATTTATTGATCTTTCTGCAAAAATGCTGTAAAGTTTTACTGTAATTTGTGAGAATTTTCCTCGTTGAGGTTACCTTTATTACGTATAATCCAATTAACCTGCCATGCAAATGATAGTGCGAAAGAAAAGGCACGTTCACACTACAGAACTTTACAACATTTCACGTTTTCTTATATTGTGCCCTTTTCTCTCTTGCAGTTCTTCACGTGCATTAAGGTAATTGTTGATGGTTCAAAACAAGTTCAGCAATGGAAGGAAAAAAAAAAAACGTTAAATTAAAATTTATTTTAAAATATATAAAAGTATTGAAATAGAATCTTCCGTCTTCTCGCACTACAAAGGAACTTCACTACTTCCGTCAGTGAGTATACACGTAAGGAAGAAAGTAAAAGAAATCAATTCAAAGAAGGAAAAGGGATGATTTGTTGGCACGACGCTTCCCGTCCATCACTTTTGTGACTATGCAATTATTCGAGAACAAAATTGCTAATCCACAAAAATGATCGACGAGTGCAGGCGTCTCATCCGGAACACTGAAGATTGTAGTGGAAAATGACACATGCAGGCAGTCGATCACCACTAACGATCAATTAATTAATCAACAGACTGTGTTACCCAAAACAGTGTGATTGGAACGTTGTGTCCAATTCGTCTCCCTACAAACTATACCGGAACCACCTTCCCGACAGTACTAAAATACAGTGGATCTTTAATTTTCGGTTTGGATAATCATGCAGACCAGAAAACCGGAACAAAATATATTGCTTGTTTGTGGATATATATTTTCATCGATGGAAAAGCTGCTGCTAATTTCTGTAAGGAAAGCGGTTGGAATCGGACCTTTTCCTATAAGTTCTTGCAGTTCATACCTTCTAAGATTCAATAAATATTAAAGTGTTGCTGCAGAAAGTTTATTGAAAAGAAACCTGCGAAAATCGAGTAATGCTTTGGTACTCGGTGGTACTCCTTTTTTGGGCCATGTCAAGAAATGAAATTGAGTTACAGTTCGGGTTTCATTCGTCTTCAAACTTTTTAAGTAAAATGAGCGCACCATGTAGTCTTCGCTCCAGATGTGTTCTGATACCAAATGGATCTGTGAGAAGTATAATTTTTTCAACAAATTCTTCTTTCCAAGGATTTATTAAATAGGATAAAACTACTTCTTTGTTCTCGTATTTTAAGTTGCAGATGACAGCACTGTCAAGTGTTCAGCAAGAAATTGTTTATTTTTATCCCGTTACAAATAATAATTAGGGTACCTCTTACAATTCAACAAATGATATGAATACGAGAGTTACGACAAAGTGAAATGAGGCGTACCTAACCTTATCACGCTGTCTGTTCAGATGTAATAAAATTTAATTTTTCTTTTCAACTTTTTTTGCTTCATTTGTTTTTCTTTTGATTTACGGACAAAAAAAAAAAAAAAAAAAACGTTTCAACAAAAACTGACTTCGAAACATCCATATATTTGCGAACCACTTTCAGGCCAGTATTTCAAGCATCGTCCTTCTTGCAGGTCATCATTGTTTGTTAAGTTTACAATCAGTGCGGTAACCTAAAGTTTGAAATATCATTATCACTGCACCATCAACAATACAAATGAATGACTGAATATTTTGAAAGGTCATTTTGTGGCATTTTTACAAATTTAAAATCAATTTCGAAAAAGAAACTCACCTAGTTCTTTGCTTGTATTAATTCAAAAACATATTAATATTAAGAGGAAAGCAAGTCTGACCCGTTGATTTCTTAAGTGAAGGGAATCCGATGAATGACAAGCCTTATCGTGTCTCTTTGTAATCCTTTTCCTTGTCTACGTTATAACGCTGTAGTATGTAATTCTTTACTTTCGAAGTTTTAGTTTGCTTATTACTGAACAAATAGTTTGAATACCGTTAAATTTCAATATCACACTTTTCCGCATGTAAATTAAACAATAATTTTATTTTAGGTTATCTTTTCGTCATCACCTGTTCATATTTATGATACTTGAGGGAAATTTTAAGGGAATGATTTCAATTACTGAAAGCAGCAACATTTGTGTGATACGAAAAGATGACAGATACTGCTAGCAGTTGCAATTACAGAAAGAAGTAAATGCTCTTAAAAAGTAAAATGCTGCTTAGAAAGTAAAATGTTGACTGAAAAGAAAACTAACTTGTTCCCAAATCATTTCCCAGAAATCAGCGATGGTTTTCGGAAGTGGTGATTGTGTAGCGATGTAACTGGCTTGTTTCGGATCACAATCGTGGATTGCTGATGCATTAATGAATACCGAATCGCTCAATGTATCACGAATACTAACTAATGTGTCGTCATCTAAAAATCCTTACCTGAATTTTATTATCAACCGAGATTCTTGAAATTAGTGCAGTGAGATTTTAAAGTACTTGGGTTTTCTTTTGAGTGAAATTCTTCTTCCCGCATTTCACAAATGAATAAAATTCACTTTGTGAATTGTGTTTTATTATCACTAATGAATATATCATTTCAAATGCATCCAAATTATCTCATCTAATAGAAGAGTCAGACTTGAACTCAAAAAGCTTGAAATTCAATTCATTTTTTATTTTATTTAAAAGGAGCAGATCGGGCATGTCCATTAGGAAGCATTATCGATAACTCTTCTGAAGTAATAGACGCTTTGAAGAGAAGTGTCTTGCTTTAACTGCCTATGCTTAACTCCTACTCGAAACTTGCTACCTCCTCTCATATCTTCACTACTTAACCAGAGCAACGAATAAATTGTTGTATGGAAAAGTGCTGCGAGCATCAGTCAGTGTCAGCTTAGTACGAACTGCTCAGTATTCATAGGAACATTAATAAAATTGAATTAACATTGGAAGCTCACATGGTAGACAATTCCCATTTCGATTCTTCTCTATATTTTCTTCTTTTCCTGCAATTGACGCTATTCCATTTGGATTCACATATCCGTCCAGAGTTTTCCACTGTTCTTCTATTTTTGATGCATCGTTTAAGTAGTCGCGTAGGAATGACTGGAATTTAGAAGTTTACAAAGACTACGGTACTTAAGTTAGAACTACTTAAGAGAAGGAAGATGGCTGGAAAAATTTATACATGGAACGAAACAAAAAACTAAGGCTCATAAGCGAGAAAGGCGAAAAATAATAGATTGCTGTTATCATTCGTAAGCTTTCTTTAAAAATCATGCGACTAAGTGATATCTGTCAAGAGCAAAAAAAGAAAAACTTTTCAACCTCAAAAAAATTCAATATGGAATTATGATTATATGCAAGTAATTGAGCAATTAAATACATAATAATTCAAAATCTATTCACCAAGATGACATGGCCTGTTGATATGTCGATATTGGATTGACCGATTGGTTCTTCAACCCTAAAAATGAAACTTTTGCAATCTCCCCTCGCATTGCCTTCTCTATTTCCACTAATTAATAAAAGAAACGAACCAAGATGATGCTTTATTGGAATGATTAGAATGAGGTTCGATAATGCCTGTACCCTCACAATAATTCATTCGGTATCGACATAAATCCTGATAAGCAAGCAGTGCCTTCTGGCTGTCAACTTCTGGGATGCCACATTTACGTTTCTTTTTACGATATTCTTTGATCTGATGAATTGTCAATACTGATAGCAGTATCACTATTGTAAATGCACAGACAGCAAGGATCGGAATGAAGAAGCGGTCTCGAGTTTCACTTTCAACTGGTACCGCATCCTGAAATATCGGCAGTGGATTTAAGTGAAAGGCATAATTATGATAAAATCTTTCAGTGTCTTTCCGAAACTAAGAAGGAAAATACTCCGCTACATTCTATACAAGTATAACCTACTTCGCCACTCCCTATACCGGTTTCATCGACGTGTATGCCGGAAACTGTTTGAATATCTTTTCTTCTTTTATCTGTAATGATAAAGATGGGAAATAGAGAAGTCACAGTTACAGTTCAAAAACTTTAAATTCCAGAGCTCTTTCTAAATTTAAGTTTAAAAACGGAAGACTACACTTACAGACATCTTCTGCGATACCTCCCACTGAATCTAGTCGTTTTTCGTTTTCTGGAAGTGTTAAGGTAGATCGACCAGCTCGAAATGACAACTGATTACCGTCTAGCCTTCAAAAACTTCGTTCATATCAGTGGATTAGTAGAAATAAACTGGAATGCGGTTATTAAACTGATTAAAATACGGTGCACAACTAGAGACGATCTCCAATTTTTAACTTCTTAAAATTCTCGCTTATTTAAGATGGTCCAAGCATAATTTTAATTTTCTGGTATATTTCTTAAAAAAAATTATTTCGATGTCACCTAGCAGGAAACTTTTAAATTGCATTTAATAAGGAAATAGGTGGCCTAATGAATGGTAATTGATACGCATACTTTTTCTGATGAAATGATTTAAGCCCTACAGAAAATCATCGAAAATGAGTTGGTTAGGTTTTGCAATTGAGATATCCAGATAACTGATCAGATGACGAAGCTTGTTATCGTTTACATTTTTGGCAACCTTCAGATATACCCGATTACCGTCCACTTTCTGGTATGATGGCATTCCTTTCACTATTTTATGCTCTGTCTTTTCCAAACCTGGGAATAATTAGAACTATGAGCTTTTGCTTATCTTGGAGCGATTGCATCTACTCACAAATTTCATTCATTAAAATATATCAATAAATTCCTATTGGTAGTCCGCTTTCCTTTCAAATATCGAATTTTGTTCATTATTTTCGCCAAAAGCTGACAAATAGATGAAATCACATAGCACCACAGAAGAATGGATTGAAGTGAATCATCGAATACTTCGATGAATTTAAATTCGAATGAATGGTTGAACTTGCGAAATAAATCGTTAACTGTTATGCTCCTTCTTATGATTTACCGCTTTACATTTCATTATCACACACCATGTTATAATCAATAATTTGTGTTTTAGTGTAAAATGACTCAAATGAAGACAGTAGTTCACCTGTGTTCTGGTTACCTAGATGCTCGATGTCTTTCTTGAAAACCGGCGCTTGATGATCAGCGAAATTCAGGGATTCTTCTTCTTCCTCTTCACCAGAATTTGGAACCTCCGCTGCAACTGTTCAGTTTCCATTAATTCTAATATAATAATATTATTAATATAGTGTGCTTTTAATGGTTACTGTTTATATATTCTGCCTGCAATCAAGCAGTGAATTTCGATTAGTCCATTCAAAATCACTGTTCTTAAAAATCTGTGAATTTAAATTTTAAGAACTTTTTGGCACATTAACAACCATATATTAATCATAAGTATGATTAGCTTCTGTACAAAGAGCATTAATTGACTTTCGTTAACAGTGAAGTGAATTTTGCTAATCAATCAAACTTTAAAAGCATTAGGAATTAACATCTTAAAATAAACGCACAAGATGACATGGAATTTTCCACTGCTATCATGTTGTTATCATTATTAATTGGTTTTTTTTCAGTATTCCACGTCGTTAATCCCAAATTATTGTTGTCTTCCAACATATTTCTTCCAGAAATTGAATACTCTTCGCTATCACTGCCACTACTCTTCACGTCGTTCGCAGATTCTAAAAAGTAACGGTAGCAAAAGCAAAAAAGATGAACGATGTTTACTAAGTTCTCTGAAGAAGCTTATTTGTATAAATTCTCAAGTATTTAGGCATGCTCATGGCTACTGCCAAATTACTGAAATCTAAACTGCATCCAAATTTATAATGCTAAATGCTTTCTCGAAAAGATTACCTATGTTTCGTTGTTGTTTGACAAAATGGTATAAGATTCCTTCAGCTGAATTGATGTTTTGAAGCTGTGAGACATCATTGATGATTGCTAGTTTTATCGACTGCAATGCTTTTACTTAACACCTTCTTAACCACTAATTATAAGAAGACTAAACCTAAAAAATTTCTGCAGTGGATTTATCAGTTCATTAAAATTATGAAAATAAAAGGTCAAGTAATCTCAAACTTTGGTAAAATTGTATGATTTCAAGTAGTGTAGGAACTACAGAAAATTCTTTAATTTTATACTTCGAATTTGAATTCAAATTTTATTATTATCACTAGTTTTTTTGAAGTTGTCAAAATAATTTATAAAAAAAAGCTTTGGATTCATTGTTGCAGTGAAACACTGAACCCAAAACTTTCCCTTGTATTAATCATCTCAAATGCTATTTTCATATGATATGGTTGGATGAGGTAAGTTATTTCAACTCCCATCTCTGAATCCTTCAGATTTCCAATACACAGAAAAATTTTTCTTTTTTTTTCAGATATAGAAAGTCAAAAAAGTAAGAATAGTGAAATTGAAAGAGGTGATCGGAAAAAAATAATTTGTCAACTTCGAAATATTTCTCGACAAATATACCAAATTAAAAGATTAAGTAATTATTGATAACGAGCAAAGTGCTTGTGTCTTAAACTGCTTTTATTAAGATGATTTGTCATACTTTTTTAATGTACTGTTTGTTTTGGCCGTCAACATTTTACAAGACATACGTGACGTGGAATTAAATAAATTAATTATCATTGTTTAAAATGATACCAAGTCGGAGTCAGATATCATTGTCATTAATAGTGAAAAAGACGTGAGCAAGAAGCGAAAAGGTCACTTATTATAATTCATCATATTTCTTTCTACTGGATAATGATTTCTGAAAGCCTCAGAATTCGATTATTTAGTTGATAACTTCTAATCTAATTAATTATAAAAGTATCAGTTGATTACAATTAGAAAAGAGATTTTAAGGCAGTCATTATAAGTTCATCATCCCCAGTTCGTGTAAAATTATCGATCAGTGCTCTCCAACTTGGCATTACCATTTAAATTGGGTCATTTATGTTTCCACAGCACAAATTTTTTTTTTCGGATTTTAGATAACAAAATGGAAAATAAAAGAACACTAACCTGCAACATTTGCCAAATATTTTTCGGGTTAATGACGTCACAAAAATTAAGGTCGTATTTTAGTTGCAGCATTAAAACCACCTTGAAATAAGTAATAAGACATTGCGTCCGCGCATCTTCCAAACTGTAACCTTCTCGATCAAGTTTTTCTAACTGATTGCTTAACACCTCTTTCAGAATATAATCGGTCGGATTTGGAAGAATCGAAGCAACGTGTTCCGTTGATGCACATTCTCCAAATAAACCATCTACAAAATACTAATTTTTCTTCTTTTTACAAACCCATCCTGACAAAAATTTCTGTTTTAAACAAAGTCACAGTTGCCATATGCCTATAAATCGTTAATAGCAAATGCACTAAACAGTATAACTTGATCATTGCTCACAGTTTTATAAAAAACCATTCGAGGTAGATGTTAGTTGATTGAATAAGCATATTATTTTGCTTTTTAGTGGTTAATCCACAAATGCCTACTGTAGAAGTCGGATTACGGTAGCTGTTGAAGCAGTTAAAAAGAGTAATACTATTTTACATTTTGTAAAGTAGCAACTGCATCAGTGAAGTTTATA
Source organism: Setaria digitata (assembly GCA_003640385.1). Classification (NCBI taxonomy): domain Eukaryota; kingdom Metazoa; phylum Nematoda; class Chromadorea; order Rhabditida; family Setariidae; genus Setaria; species Setaria digitata. The sequence continues at coordinate 82,520 of RCAB01000092.1, forward strand.
CTACTTATAAAAATACCTCCAATCTCTAATCCAAGATTTCCTACACTGCATCAAAAACGTCTACTCGTATTTAGTTCCAGGTGCGTTAGTGTCATTTACTTACTCAGTTCTTTTCGCTAGCTTAGCCCACCGCTAAAGTGCTGAATCACTTCTAGTTGATTAAACTTCCTTCGTTATTTATCCGAATAATTGTGCTGTTATCAATATAAAATCTTATTAAGACCACTGGAAAATGTTTTAAATTCCCGGTCATTCATCATGAAAAGTGTAAAGCTAAATTATCATATGAGAAATAAAATTGGATAAAAAAGCATTTTTATGCAGAAATCCAATGGGATCTAATAGTTGCAACAAGTTTCCTACTGCGATACCGAAGTAGTTTGGCATATTGGTAGCACACTAAATATATGAGCATAAAGAATAAAACATTATGAGGTGACGAAAAAGTTCACAGTTTAAGAAGAAATTTGAATGAAGAATAGTTCTAAAAAAAATTTAAAATTTTCATCTCTTTAAAAGCTGATGGTTCATTTTCCTACTTTTCATGTCGATGAATGGCTTTTATTTGATAACCGTTTTAGACTATTATCTCATTATCGTTTATTTGTCAGTAATATCCATTCAAATTTTAATTCATCTCAGTCACCCTGATCAATTGAAATAGTAATTTGATAGTTTAAATTTATTTCTAAAAAACATGTGACACTATTAAAGATGGATTTAATGAAACAGTATTACATTTTTGAAATAAGTTCAAAAATGCGATCAAGATAGAGGCTTCATTTGCAAATGTTTTTCTATAAATTTTAATTTCTTTTGTAAATTTATAATTGATAATAAATTTTATGAATTTTCTGTATTGAAAATGAGGCTTTTTCAAAAATTGTGCGAATTTAACCAGTAGTTTAGAAGTTTTCGCTGCTTTCATTGGTTGAAATTTTTTTTTTATAAGTGAAAACTGGCCTTGTATGCAAATTTCGTTTTCTTCGCATATTTCATCGTATAAAATACAACCTGAAATTATAAATCTTCCACACTAATTTATAAAAGTTGAATAACGAAAGAGTATTGCTGAATAATTATATTAGTTGATAATTGGTACTGTGAAGCCTCTTTTAAACGAAAAAAAAGGAAGCAATAAGAAAATGCTGCAAAATAGACTTGTTGAAATCGGTGAAAATGATACTCTTATGTTTCATGCTTAATTGTAAATGTACAGGATTAATCAGTTTCTTCATTTATCAGATATCAAAATATGATTACGCAATTTATTTCTTTCAGTGATTAATTATTTATAAATCTTCGAATGATTACGTGACTAGGGCACGGTTAGAGGAAAAGTAGTGAAATTACTGTAAGTTTTATAGCTATGACATAAGCATTTATGATAACATTAATTCTAATGCATTTTATTAGTAACTTTTATCCTAAGGCAGAATTTCAGCTAATGGTTTTCAATTCAAAGGCGAAAAATGATATCCAGAAAAAAATATAAATTCATTTTCCCGGAAACAGAATATAATTTTGTATATATACTTTCCAATTTCTGAATTATCCTTTTTTCAGCATGAGAAAAAAAAGAATTAAGAGGACACCGGAAAATAATTAGCATTTTAATTCAGCATGTGGTTACGAAACTATCATTATTCTGCTTCAATTGCTACGTAAAGGTGATTGGATTAAAGTGCGAACTTAATTAGAGAGAATGTATTGTGAGGCTTGCTAATATAATGTTAGTTTTAGCTTTAAATTATTATTATATTGTGTTAGAAAGGAGCAAACTAGCAGGCAATGAAGAAAAGAAGGACTGAAATAATATAATATTTATAGCTGATAGCTTAACAAAATATAAGAAGCAAAACTTAACATCATTATTCTTTTTCTGGAAATATCTTCTTGTATACTGTTATATGTTATGATGAAGTGGCTGAATTATTAATAACAGTTTCTAAATTAGAGAAATGGAATCAAAGAATTTTAACATATTATTGTTTTTCTTTTACAAATGAAAAGTGCAGATATAATTCATCACTCATTGCATTTGATAATAGATGCTTCATTTGTCCGCTTATCATATTTTAATTTTATGATGTTGTTAAATTTGCATTTTATTTTTAATTCATTTCCGAATATTAATCTAACTTTTTGTTTTTTTTTTCGTCGGCTTATTCGTAATGATTAATAATTACTTGAAAATTTTGCTTCTAGCCGGTTTAGAAGTACCAGAGAATGTTTAACACTTATAGAGTAAGAAAGATCGAATTTAGGGACCGAAATTCGATTATTCTTGAAGTATTCAGTATTTAGTACATTATAAGTGCTATATATTTTAATATATTATCTCAAAATTAATAATTTTTATTTTTTACATTTTTTCTCCTTTTTGTCATGATGACATTCATGAAGCCAAATCTATATCATATGTTGGCCATGGTTGAATTCGGTCATATATTGTATTTCGAAGATTTCAACAATATTTTTTACCACTAACTGTTGATTTTTCTTCGGGGTGAAACTTAATTAGCCAGATCTCTAAGTGCATGGCTGATGCTGTTGTTCTTATCGCCGCCTTAGAACAAATACTATTTGTTCCAAGGTTTCTCATCCTGACAAATGTCCTTGCAGCTACAATAGTTTTCATGGAAAGCATCTTTTTCAAGGAATTAAAGCAAGGAAGTGTATGAGCATAACGAATGTTTAAACTCGTTCTTTTTTCTAAACATTTTATCACCAAAAAATGAACATCTAAATGCCTCAGTTAAATCTGAAAGTATCTGACGGGCATGCTAATTGGGAGGTAAGGCTAATCCACACATTGAAGTGGGTATATGTATCTAAATTACCTGGATGTTTTGCAAAGAACAGAACGAACTGAAGCTTATGAAAAGTGAGATTGAGAACTTTGAAGAAAAAAGCACGAAGTTTATCCCAAATATTATGATTGATCTCAGGGGTTACAGTGAGGAAGGCTGCAAAATCAAGTTTGAAATTTCTTCAAAATTTGAGAGTCCAATAAAATCTTATTGCAAAGAAAATTTATTAAATCATTTGTTTCCACAATCCCAACCAATTTCTGAACTCTATCACTGTGATGCTTGGTTCAGAATATGCAAGTACCCAAAAAGTCTTCAGCATACTAGAATCCACACCGGTAAGTATCATAAGGTTAATCTCCTTTTACTTTAACAACAAAAAATTTGCGCAGAAGAATATGACAGAATTTGAGATAATACAAAGCTCTAGTGTTCCACACTTCATCTTCGAATCATTTGACGATATCATTTGCAAGAGAATGCAACCTTTCATTACATCATATCTTTTTTATCGGAGAGAATGTCACCAAAGAGACTGACTCCCCCTCTCTTTCAAGAGTTTTCATAGCTCATTTTATTTGAAAAGCCTTCCTTAATCATTTATTGGAAATACAATTCTAAATGACTAGAACCCTCATCACATGTCATACATTCATCTGCGCTACTTATACATAAATAATAACAAACTAGCATTTCCAGCAATTCAAATACATACAATAATTACCTTTCCAATTTTTGATTGCTGTTTACTACAACTGAAGTTTGTAGTAAGATGGAGCGAAATACATAAGTATTTGTTGTTATAATAGCATTCTTCTCAAATGCTGTGTCGTGATGCTTCATCTCTCATTTCTCTTTTCAGCAAAGATTTAAATGCCTTCTGACATGATGTCAACGTGTTACCTAGCAACTACTAATATTTTTTGTAATAAATTCGTTGCTTCAAAAATTCTCCACAAACTAACTATACAAAGCAAAACTTAAGTTAGTACACCACACAGAAAAAGTGGACGAGATACCGAAAAGCTACAAGGCTTCATGGGAATCGTAAAAGCTAATTTATATTTTAAAATACACAGTTGAAAAATTATGCTGCGAAGTAACTGAATCTGCTATACCTCTTGCTTAATTGAATTTGCTTCCATTCTTCTAAAAATCAAATTTTGCTTTACGAAATTCATATTTCAAATACAAGAAATTTACTTAAAAATAGATTAAGAAGAAACTGTTGTAGATTTCTTACAACCTTAAATAGTAATAGTCTCTTCTTGTCTTCTTTTTTTTTTTCTTCGGTTTCTATCAAAAAAAAAAAATCGCTGAAACCCAAAATCGGATGGTGCTTTTCGTTATAATTTACATCGTTAATAATTTGAGCCCACAGAAACAGAGAGTGTATCAGCTTTGGAAGCAATAATTTCTTTTTACTAGATGTATTTTACTAAATATGTTAAATCTATTTGAAACAATACAGATACTTTGTTTTCTCTCAGTTCTTTTTCCTCATTTCTATTTGGATTCTGATTCTAAATTTTCTGACGCTTGCTAGTCAATATTGGACGTCAAGTTATTTCAGTTAGTATCATATTTCTTTATTAATTCTATTGTTCGGGCTTGATACAGGTGATGGAAAATTTCATTTAAATGTTTCAGTAGTGAAGTTTGACGTTAATGTAATTACATTATTATTTATAAGACGGATGCATGGTTGACATCAAGTTCAATTAAGCAGTTCAAAAGCATGGTAATGATTCACCTAGGATCCTTAAATAAAATTCAGTCACTTGTTACAGCTGGAACTAATAGACAGCACAAAATTTTTTATTTGGTATAAAACTTATTAAGGGATAAATTCTAAATGCTCTAAACTGAACATTTCAGTTTCATAAATCGTAATGAAACTAGGATGCGCACAGGGTAAGATATGCAAGCATGACGCAAATAAAAGGCGGAATCGAATTAGATTTTTTTTTTTTAAGCTTAAAGGTGATTCTAAATTAAACGTGCTAGAGAATGGTGATTTACAAAGAACAAATTCTGGCTGATTTATGCTCGAATGACCCATATAATTCAAAAGGCTCATGAATTTAACCTTGCATCACTTGTTTTCCGAAATACAGGTACTAGAAATTGTTTAGTTTATTTAATTTTACCCTGACCAACTTTTTCATGCATGCTGAACTTCAATTTCGTTCAACTTCAGCTTATTTGATTCTGATTTAATACTTTCAATAAGTTATGTAAAACTAACAGTAGTACTGCATAACAATTTGTTTTGGTAATTTTACGATGTAAAGCAGAAAATGAAATAAGAGGACTGAAATTACTTGAGTCGAAAGGATCATTAAATTGTTTGGAATGCTGAAGAGTTTTATCCAAATTGTTTTTGAAAAAGAAATTTATTTCATTAATTAGTATTTCTCTATTTGTCAGATTTTTTCTTTTTTTTGTACGAATGACTCCGCTACTATATAAAAAAGATGAAAACTGACAACAATTTTTGAATGATATGTTAACGAAGTGATAGGTTGCTAAGCAATCAGTAAGTTTTTATTCTTACTTCACTAGTTTATCAGCATCACATCACAGGTCAACATAACTTTCCATTCGCCATAATTTCAGAATTTTATCGATTAAAATTGCCTTTGAACTAATTAACTCCCAAACAATTTCCAGTTTTACTGCAACTGACGGAAAATGTGAATTAACGAAAGTTGAATAACCTACCGTTGGCAGATTCGGTGTTGACAGCGCCAGTCAAGAGAAAGAAAACGATGACGGCAACAGGACGGGTAATATGCTGATTCAGAACGAAAAACGGTTTCAAGGCAGCACCGGAAATCGGGCCTGCTACCATCCCGTCAACCGCTCGATGCCATTTGCAACCTTTCTACTAGTAATGTCTCGTATTAGAGTGGGGAAGATCACAGCAGGCTAACAGCTATCGTCCATCTATAGACTAGGCTACTCTATGCGTGTGCGTGTGCGTGTGCACACTAGGAAGACTTGCTGTGCTCAACTTTGGTTAAGTCTCGAGGGTAGTAGGCAAGCAAAAGCTTTTAGTGTCTCATCTGGGTCGATGCCTACTCTACCCTTCATTACCTCAACCTTTCTTGCTCAGTATAGCTGTTGGCTCAGTCTCCTTCTATTGATTTCAGCTTCAACTATCCTGACGAGTGTCCACAAATTAGGGGAACAGCTTGATAGGATAGGTAGCACAGGCTCCAACGGATGTGTATCTGCATCTGGCATTTACTGATCAATGTTCAACTCTGCTCATCCTAACTAAATCAGCTCCACTAAGCAACTTTTCGTTCCAACGTATCCAAATCCGATCGCTTACTCCTTGCGTTTACATACGCACACCACGTGCATTCAAACGTACATACAGATGCACATAATGCGTACACTCCTCGACACATCATTTGTATTCTAAGCGTTACTCATTAAATTTTACGCACTTCATGTATTCATTTCATTTCCATTTCTCTTTTTTTTTAAACAATTAAAGCACACAGATGCTTGAGCAATTTGAACAGCGTCGCGCTCATTTAATTAGATTATGGCAGTAATTGATAATGGGCAAGGAAGCCCGAATAAATGAATAGATAAAATAGGAAAGTGGAACAAAAAACTGATAAATAAATTAACGAAATGAGAGAAGAATGACGTGAAAAAAACAATGAATTACTCCGAAATTAAATCAAAACATTTCTGTCGCTTACGTTAGCAAAATTACCAGCTAATAAATAGAATCACTCATGTTACTAAGTATTTTATTCAATATATGTTTTTGAGGACATTCTTTCCAAGTAACAATTCTGCTCGTTCTATGAGGGCTTCGCAATCTAACAGCTACTAGAACAATCAAATCCAGGTGAAGAATAGACAAGCCCTTCCACACTCACATCTCCGCTCCAAAACACCCATCCTGCTGCAACCTCTACTGGTATTACCGTAACAATTCCTTTTTGAACTTGTATTTCAATTACGGCCTGTTATTTCTAATATATACGGTTCGTAAAATTCTGTAGAAACGAGATAAGCAAATATCACTACTGGGTTGCAAGTCATGACTTTTGTGTTTTCGATTGTGAAAATTTTCGTCTCACAGGATAACTGATTGAGATTTTGAGTTGTGTTATGATGGTCTCATGTTTTTGTATATTTTTGCCGGCTTCTCCTTTTTTTTTTTGTTTTTTTGTTTGGAGCTACTTTGAATAGTTTTATTTACAGTCGTTCTACTACATTAAAAATGATGGCTTATGGCTTTTTAATCTTGCAAAGTTATTATTCATAGATATTAGTAAATTGAACAATGCTTAATATTGAGAACGGTACTTTATAATGATTAGAGACAGTTTTTCTTTAAAGTATGGAATGTTTCGCGGAATTGCTGGATGCACTGGAAGAGGAGAGAATGGTAATGACTGAAAGTAAATCTGATCAATCCGATAACAGATCTTACGCAGATAAGACTTGCCATAAGGAAGCACGATATATAAGGTAAAGTTTAAAAGGAATTTTTGTCAACCTTCGTGTCTGCAATATAAATAATTAACAAGGGTAAAGTAGGTTGCTGAAGTTATCAGATGGCAATTCTCTGAAAACTTTCGAGTCGCTCTTAAAAACTTAAGACTACATAATTTTGGAAGGCGATTTATAACTTCATAACTTTCATTTACCTTCTTGAAAGGTTATGGTGAGTTTGATTCGAATTAAATGGATAATAATGTATGAGCAGAGAGAAATTGAAAACTGCGTTATTAGGAAACAGTAGTTTTTAATGGAGAATTTGTTTAAAAATTTATCTGCACAGAACGAAAAACTATTTTATGCCAAAATGATTCGTGCTGAAATATTATTAGTGTACATACCCTTTTGCTTAAATCTTTGGATAGTACTATTTCCTGCCTAGTGATATTTCTTCCACTCATTTGTGATGGTTAGTTAACGGCTGTATGGTATAGCTTGCAGTTGCTTCACTTCAGATGAATAGTTTTCTGATCTTTTTTTTTTTTGTTGGTTGCGTCCTTTATTACGTCGTACTCGTAATTTAGGATTATTGAAAGACGTCGGTTGAAGAGATCTGATGAAAGACGCCGACGTCGTAGAAATAAAGCAGGAAATCCGACAGTCAAGGAACCACTTAATTCTGTTTTGCAAATATATATCGATTTTGGGTTCACAGAATTTATGAGTGACAAAGAAATATGTAAACTGGTTCGACAAATGGGACGTGTTTGGGGTTTGCAAAAAAGGTCTGTTTTTTTTTCCCCCTCCCCCCCTGAAACCATGTCTTATGCGTGCCGTAATCTCTAGAAAAGTTATCTGCTAATTTAAACAGTTCGATTAGTACTAAATTATCAAAAACATTTTGGGATTATGTTTATGTTGACTTGAGACACCCAACTTTATCGTATATATATATGTCGAACTTCTAAAGTTCTACTCAGAATAGGAAGTTATCAATTAAAAATAACTACCAAAAAATATAACAAGTATGTGTCAAGCTTACAGCATATTTATTAGGTTAATGCATGTGCGTTGCATGTACAAATCATACACGTTAATAGTATAGAATAATCATCTCGAAGTTGCATCAGATTAGACTTTTCACACCCGAATCAACTCAGGTGTGAAATCAACTCAGTCTTGGCTTTGACACCTATTGAAATACATGGGGACAAGTAAATAAAAAATAAACCACATATGCGATAGAATGTTGCAATGAATTAAATTTGCAGGAGCCCTGGTTTACAGGTTACGCTCCTTTCACCAGATGAACGCTTTTTGTGTGAAGGACGCCGGAAAATTTCTGGTTTCGATCATTTTAGTTGGTTTATTTCCAACCAAAATATAAGTGAGGTAAAATATGAGTCATATTTCAAATTTGTAAGCAACTGCTGTTTATGCTGTTTATCTGCATTGATCTTTCCTCCTAACTTCGAAATTTAAAATTAGAGACATCATGAGCTTCTTAGTTTGGTTGAAAGTATAATTTTTCTCTCTAAAATGAGTTGATCAATCTACAGAAGCCTCTAATTTTTTCATGGGAACTGCATTTTTTTCTTCATTGCTTAATTTCATTGTGTTTATAATATAATATTTACAATATCAGTAATATTCTTTTGCAGCTTAATTTCAGGTTGTTACGGAATTCCATATGATATATTTGAGCCCAGATTCTCAGCTTAGTGCACTGCAGGATGTGAGACCTGATGAAGTGTATGTTGTTGGTGGCTTAGTGGATGAAGCTGGGGTTGGATCGTTATCATATTGTAGAGCAGGTTTAAAAAATTTTAGAATGCATTCAACTATTATTTTCCATAGATATTTATAGATAGAGCTCCTTTCCTTACAATAGAAGGGTTCTCAAATCATGCATTTGTATATTTTGTTAATTTTTGTTTTTTGGATCTCCCACTATGCAGATAGTATACCTCTTAAAAAGAATTCTTATTGTTTTGTCTTGTCTTGAGACTATCTCGACATTCATCCATTAGCCATGTATGAATAGTAACAGCATAGTTATGACTACGCAAGATAGCCTTTTCAGTTTTGATAGTGCGTAGGAATTTAAACCGAAAACAAATCAAAGTATTCAAATACGTTTTTTGTAGAAAAATTAGGATTGGACGCTCGGAGATTGCCGATACAGGAATTTTTATATCGACGTGACACTGGTACATTCAACGTAATGCTTACAATCAATCAAGTTGTTGAAATTCTTGTTCGTTACACGTACTCAAAAAATTGGATTGAAGCACTCTCAGTTGTACCTAAACGCATAGGCTATGAAGTTATGAAGTCAAATTTTTAATATGTTCTTTTTCTGAACAATCAAGCTCTAACTAGAGTTTTAACGCTGTCATAATTCTGATTCTTTTGTAAAACGGTTAAAAAATTGAGGTGAATGACGAAGTGCTGTATAGAATAATTACCGATTGAAATCAAATAGTTCGAAGAGATATTATTGTGAATGCTTTCCTCAAGAAATTTGACCTTCCGTGATTTATCTATTCTTTCTTTTTTTTCCTTTTTTATATTCTAGTAATTTTGAAAGTCTGTTGATTAGAATTCATTTTTAGTTTTATTAAGGTACTTTTCATTGCGACACATAGATGAACTCCTGGTGTTGTTATTACTATTCGTATTTTTATGAAATTAGTTTGAAATACAAATTTACTACTTTCATTACCTTGTACCTGGTTTATTTCCCAAAGACTTCTTTTTTGCAAAAGGAAAAAAATACGCCGTTTAATTGCAGGAGTATTTTGGAGTTTTAAACTTTTAAACTTTAGGAAGAACACAGTGATACAATACAATGGGGTATGATTTAGATAAGGAAGATGACTTTTTTGGTATTCAGAAGGCTATGGAAACACCTCTTCCACGTCATATGGAGGCTGTGGCAGTATCACGGTCAAGAACGATGCTGAAAAAATATCGTGAAACTTCAAATGAACAAAATTTTATATCAGAACGCAGGTCGGCTTTTCTTAAATCTGTTCAAACATCGCACAGTCTTCCCAACTGTCTAACTGAACAGCTGATGGAAGTCACCGGATATGCCGCCTAATCGAGAGACTTGGGACAGGCGGTGTCCTAAGTTTTACCTTTCCAATATAAACCATGCTGAAGCAGCAGTATACGCTTCGGAACAAAGTCTCTATGGGAGTACGTCTTCTACAACTGTTTATCAACTTTCAATATTTCCCAACGATCTTAAATCAAGTAGATGAGGTGATTACTGAAAAATGACTGTACTGCTGTACGATGTTTTTTCTTATTCTTAAAAGAAATGTCCTGACATTAAAAACGAGAAATCTTCCGAAGATCCGTCCTTTCCGGGTTTCCTCATTTGAGCTCTGAAAACAACTTACGCTGAATAACTCCAAAGACATATATTTGGATTCCATCTGTGAGTGAAGTTTTAAGGGAGTGTTTTATTAACATGAGATGATATTTTTCCTTCAGTAGTGAACAGTATACATTGGAAGGATCGTCGCGTAATTTTGTCGAACATTTTAGTGAGGATATCAAATTTGATGACATTCAAAATGATTCAGATGACGAGAACGTCCAATCACTTGTAAGTTTTTTATCAAGAGAATTACTCATCTTTGACTGAATAAAAAAGAGGTGCAGTTTCGTAGGATTTTCACTGATTTGTTTTTGAAGCTTTTGCAAAGTTAATACATTCCTGTTTTCATGGAAGCACAAAATGTCTGCACCTGCTTAATTGAAGTCGGGAGTTCTACGCCTTAATATTTGGTTGTATGAAACCGTTATATGAACTCCAGCTCTCCGTTGTTATTTTTTCGTTTTAATTTACTGAAAGGAAATTTCTCTATAGAGTAGCTTCCTGTTAAAACAAAATTTTTTTTTAGGTTTCGTTGCACTATGTTTTTCTGAGAATGACAATCATCAGTGTTACAGGAGATAGTGGATTTAAAGACGTATAAAGATATAGGTCTCAAAAAAATATGGGAGAAAATTGAACCGGTCTGGAAAATTAATGACGAAGAGTTAGTAAATATGATGGCCAGTCGAATTATTTATGAAGATGGTAAGATTTGACGCTATTTATTAATTGATCTGTACAGGTGCAATTTTTCTTTTACATAGCAAGTTATTTTGCTTTCTTATTATTTCGAATTTGGAAAAATATTTTGAATTCGTACATATTTTCAGAGGAACTTCTTGCATTTAACAAGCCATATCAGGTGGCTTATTCAAATGCACCTGACAGTCAAGCCGAATTGTCACGTATTCTTCCCCGTCTTTCTTCTCGAGTGGCACCTGATATTGATTGCTTGCGGATTGTGAAACCTATTTCAAAACCTATTACAGGAGTGATATTGTTTGCAAAGTTTGCTTTTACTTTTTTCTTTTTATCTTCTCTTTGTAAATCAGCTTGGTTGCTTAAGGGCGAAGAAATCTTTTCTAGATTAAGTAGCTTCTTTTCTCTCGGTCCTTTATTTAATTTTTCGTCGTCTTTGGTTGTTTCATAGATAATTGGAATGAAATGCGCTGAGGTTAGAATTTTAAGAAGTAGATATTATTAAGGAAGGCGAAAAAAAGTTCGCTTCCAAATATTTAAATAGAAGGATTTGCTTTCCTGAAAAATTAAGGATATTTTTTTTCCTTGTAGAAATCAAAAAGCTCAACAAAAAGCAGAAGCTTTGTATGCCAATGGGTTGGTGGAGCAGTGCTATCGTGTCATCACAAATATGGCACCTGCGCATGAAAAGGCTATTATTAATATTCCACTTGTCAAGTGTAGGAGAAAAAATAGCAATTACATGGTTGTTTTATTTTATTTATTTCGCTTTTTTTTGTTTATCGATTTTTTGATTTTATTTTTTTGTTTTTGTTATAACATAAAGTGAGTCATTTAGGCCTTATGTAATTGTATAATAACTAACTTCCATTCTTTCCTTTAATCGCTCGAATAGTGGCACTAATTTGTACAATGTAGATGTAGAAGATATGAATTTGCATGTCCTTCGACGATTCGAAAGTGTTACCCGCAAGACTGGCCTAAAATTAACTATGCGTGATAAAGTCGCAGTATTTAATGAGGAAGTGCAATTAGTTTTACGTAAGTAGGTGAGAATTATGTATTGTTTTATTCATTGAATTTCCTGCTGATTTAGTTGTTACCACTGGGAGCCAACAACAGTAATACAATTACTCCATTTTTGGACGCCAATACATATTATCGTGTTCTCAAACACAATCCCAAAAATCATACTAGTTATATGGAGTGCTTCGTCAATCATGGTGATTTTCCATATCTTGTGAATATTCATCTTTTGCAGACCGATAGATACTGGCTGTATCTGTGGAGCAGTGAGGATAGTTCACTTCAGAAAATTTTTTTTCCTAAACTGAGTGTGTGAGTCAGAACACTAACTTGTTTCGAAGATGGAGCAATAGTATGAAGCTTCCATATTTCGATAATGCAAGAAATCAGAACAATATACATAGCATAGCTCTAAAATTACATCATTTTTTTTTTTTTGTTTGTTAGGGAGTAAGTATTCTGTTTATGTAGTTACTCTGAAATATTACAAGAAATGTTCATGGGCGAGATTGTAGATGTACCGGAGCAAGTACGCGCTCATCTTGGTATTGGGATTGCATGTCCTATTATTGGTGATAGAAAATACAACTGTAGTCGCCGAGAAGCAGGCAGAGGAATTCCACCACGATTAGCAGATACTGCATTGCAAGATTTAAGTATCACAGGTAAATGATGCAGTTTGTATAGTTCGATCTTTTTTTTCCTCGTTTGTCATCATAAATCTTGCAGTCGTAATAATTCCTTAGTATTTGGAAGCTTTGTTATCCTTTTCTTAGCTTCATTGTCTAGGATGAAACGTCAAAATGCAAATGTATTCTTGACTCAGATTTTTCGTTAACTTTCAGTATACATTATTGAAGAAAATCCTAAGTAGTTAATAATTAAAGTTTGATTAGGAAATTGCAATACATGGATTGGCGTTAAGGCTAGTAGTCCTGTTTATAAATTTCTCAAGAAAATTGATTATAATTGTTTCTCTTTTCAGGTAATTCATTCCGTCGACTACCAATGTACATACATTTGAAAGAAATAGTCATTTCATTAACGAAACGAAGCTCAGAAAAAATTCACATTTGTGCTCCGCTCCCTTCTTTTTTTATTTATACTTTGAACAAATTACGATTATTGAAGAAGTAATAAAATTTATCGATGATCTATACTTCAATTTCGATGCGTTCTTTTTGATAGCTACCCATATTTTATACTCTTGTTTTCGATATTTAAGGAAAGTTGATTTATATTTGGGATCAATTTTTAGAAAGTTTTTTTTTTTTCAAGAAAGAATTAAGTACAGAAAAGTGGAAATAAATAATTCAGTGGCGGTAACTTTAAGTGGGCTGAATCTGTCACTTATGATTTATCCCTCGCTTAGCCTAAAAAAATTTTCTCTTCAAAATCATACTTTCCGTATTTCTTTGTACTCTTTTGTAGTCTCAGGAATTTCAAGATCAGTGTTTTTATGAAAAATTCTGACGGTCCGAACGTTCGCCCCTCGGTTCTGATCTGCAGTATTTTATAACTTGGTCCTGGCTTTGGATATGTCCAATGAGATTTAAAATTGGTGGTCTCTTGCTTGATTTACAAATACCACAGCAGATCTGCTGTGCCAAATTGGATAATGAATTATCAGGGAAAGGATCAGTTGTCAGATGGAAAACTTCTACTCACTTCCTGGTGTCCTTGCTTCATGCTATTCAGACAGAATACGTGAAACGAGCCCTACTAGTTTTTCTACGGAAAAATTGCAATATTCCAGATGATCGAGTGAGTTTGTTATTTGCTCCGTTTTAATAATGAATTCTTGGTAACAGAAAGAATTTAGGATTTATTAGCATGGTATACTTTCTTCTGCTTTTCTTAATATTTCTATAAAGCTCTACATCTTATTATCACAATTCTGTTAATGGCGGCCTAAAATCATCTTTAAACTTAGTTTCATTTAGGTGTTTTACATCACTAGATTGTTGCTTGAATTGACTGTACGTCTCTGGATACCTTTGATTATCCGATTCCCAGTAGGAATTAGTTTCACGTTTCAGACATTATTAGAGAATAAAATTTTTCTCCTCAGATTGTTCTAAAAATTTCCATGTATTTTTGTTTAGAATGTATATTTGGTAATTCGCTTCCGCGACCCGCTGATTAGTGAAATTGACTATGAATGGTAAGCATAACTTTTGTCACCAGCATTTTTTGTCTGTTCTATCCTCAAGATGATTTTTTTTGAACAGGATGAAGCAAATGTTAGTACAAGTACAATTCCTCTTATTACTGATTAGCTTAGAAAAGGAAATAAGTGTTCCGAATTTAAAATGAGAAAACTCAATATGAATAGATTTATACTGTGATGTCGGAAAGATGCTCCTACGTGAGGTATGTGTGTGAACACTTTCTTTTGCTGTTTCAGGAATTACAGGATTTCCGCTATTTGTGTCAGGGGTTTGCAGTTGGAGAAATCGTTATGGATATTATCTACTTTTGGTGGGGCCTTATCAGCTATGGGTGACTATTATAAACATTTTGTGAGTTAACTCATCGATTTTATCTAAGCATTTTACTTCCTTTGTCCGGCTAGAATGTCAAATTTTATTATGCGCATTGCTTTTATTTTTTATTTTCAAAAATGGAGTATTTTGTGGCATAGTGTAGAAATATAAGTCATAGTCACATATTGGCACTAAATTTTTGTAGGCTGAAAAAGCAGAACTTGTTTCATATAGTCAGCTTCAACTTGCTAATAATATTGGTGATCCAGTTCTGATTTCGCGCTGTAAATTGTATGTTTCGATTAGCTTGATGCAGACAAATAGATATCGTGCAGCTGCAAAAATTATTCGGTAATTTATTTTGAAAAAGTATGTGTAGAAGAACTGCATGTAACCTGAGAACTGACGGAAAGAAACTTCTGATTAATTTGGGGACTGCAGTAAATAGGTATAAATGTCCTGGTGCACTTTCAAGATTAACAATCATCCTTCCTAATGAAATTAAATCTTGGAGTCTTCCAAGTTCATAAGTGAATGATGGATGCGATTTGCCATTATCCTTCAAATATGAATTCATTGCCTATCGTACTTTTTTTTTAACAGTTCATTCGTTGAAAAGACTGTTATTCAGCCAGTTTGTCGCCAGTAATCATTTATAAGGATTTTTTTCAGATTTTTGAAACTTCTGGACACATTCATTATATTTGGAGTTTTTAAATTCTGTTACTTTCAAATTGTAATGAAATGTTGGTTGGACTTCTTTCATGGTTTTGTAAATAAGATGAAATTCTTTGCAGTCAACAATATAGCGTTGCAAGGGCGCTGAAAAATCAATTTTTGTTTCATTGCTGTGAAGGAGTATGGATGAAACTGCGGGGTATAGTAGAAAACGCCAGACAAAAGACTCGAAATCCCGGCATTACTTTGAAAAACGGGCAGCCTTAAATCAACATTTGAATTGACGCTATTCGTTATATTTTCGTTATTCCATGTAAATGATTTTTCTGGTACCATTTGAATAAATTACGGTATTACTGTTAATTGCTCTCATAAAATTGTGCAGAACCTCGCTATCATCTGCGATTGTTCTGAATGATCATAAATCTTGAGCCTTTTGCATCTCTTCGGATCACATATGGAAATTTCACCATTTTAATGGAAATTTCAACTGGTTTGACATGCTTTACCTTCAAACACAAGGTGAAATTGCTTTAAATGATGATAGAAAGCAAATTCTTTGCAGAAGGAGAAAAGAAGATCTAGAGGGCACTGAAGATATAGTAATGTTCATAATATTCATTCATGAAACTCGAAGTGGGTATATGCTATGTTATAACAATGTTTTCACTTCTTAATTTAGCACTTAATGGAATAATTTTTTATGTATCAGTTATTTGTCGGGATTTTCAATTTTAAAAAAAGCAGATGTTTTAATTTTATGTGGATGTTGAGTTGTTCCCCATCTTTATACCCATTCTTCATTTTTGTCTTCGTTAAGAAAATTTAGTAAAATTAAGAAAATTTCATCATATGTTTTCAATTGAGTCGAATTATAATGTTTAGGATTCTTTCAATTTTTTTTTAAACGCTATATAGTAGCAATTTAAGCATTGGCATTTGTTGGATTCGAACTTTGACTTTAGTATAGGAGGATGAAGTATTTTTATTAGGATCTTGGAGGTGGATGTCACAAGCAGGAAATATAGCTTATCATCATCATATGTGATGCCTTAAATTCGACTTAGGTTTTTTTCTTGTAAGTTGCAATTCATTGATGTCGCTCATTCTTCTTGTGCTTTTTTGAATTAGACTCAATAATCGATTTGCTTTTCTAACTGAGGGGGGTTTCTTACAAAAATATAGAGGCTTCTTCATACATGCTGTAGGCAATCATCGAACAGGTTGGTATTCGGGTTTCCAGGGCCATTTTTTTCGTAAACTGCGTACATAGTTCACTAGAACAAAGAAAGCGGGGACCTAATAGATTCAGGAAAAGGAAGTTAAACTGGAGGTACTGAAACAGTGGACAATGATAATACCATGAAGAAGGAATGCACGAAGTGATGGATAGTCGTAAGTCAATAGATAATGAACTTTCCGATGTCGAACAGATTTTCGAAATGCATTTAGATAGGAGAGATTTGTCGTGGTTTCGTTTCCTCTTAATATTTCTTCTTTACTGTTACGAAATTTTGCAAGAATAAAGTGTTTCGTTTACAAAATTTTTTAGATTGGTTGGGACTTATCCTTCTCTAAGTATTGTTTAACAGCACTTCACCATGAAGAGTGAATAGATTTCTGGGTCGAATTAAATTTTACTTTTCTTTCGGTATAGACATAACGGAAGAAGGGGATGATGATTTCCTGGACCATAAGAATATTTCCCTTCTTGATTATCTCTCAGTGTGAAAATGCTTGTGTGCGATAATAGTGATTATTTCTTCGTACAACAATTGCTGGAATGAATACTTAGTTTTCCTTTAAAGACATGAAACTTTACTAGAGAAAACATTACCAGTTACTTATCCTTTCCCACAGTATGCTAAGACATATTTTTGGAAGTCTGCACTGTGACGTAGTTTTCTTGTGGTCTTTTTTCCTGTCACTAACGAGGATGTCGCTGCTAGCTGCACCACCGAGCTTCCAACAAATGCCAGAAAGTCAAGAAAGTGATTTAAACAAGCAACTAGCAGCCCTGCGGCAGGTGTGTTACTTACTTATGTACTTGCTGTTTGTATCTCAAGTCAATAACTTTGGCATCTGGCAATTGTACGTTGATGCGTGGTGATATTGAAGCTGATGCTACATCTCGTGATAAAACCGCTTGCCGATAAGACCCTAAAATTGTTGCTGCAAATTGAAAAACACTGATGTCACATTATTTTTACTTCCTTCGCTTCAAATTAATTAATTAAGTTTACTGGTCTTCTTTTAGTACACACATTATTTATATATGCGACTAGAGCACTTGTTGACAATAACAAACGACATGCAGCTGGAACTATCAAAGCTTCAGGAAAAATTACCGGGTATAAAGATTATAGTTTCATGCACATTAAGCAGTTTTTATCCTGCCTTGAAAAAAGTGAAATTTGTGGAATTTTTCTTAAAAAAGAAATGGCTTAGATGAAGAGATGGGAATGCAAAAAGTATCCGGAAGAAAAGGAGAGAAAGGAGAAACAGGTCAACCGGGAAAAAAGGGTGATAAGGGTTCACAGGTAAGCACCATTCATTGCTTGAGTTGCGGATTGAAAGAATAGTATTTATTCTTTGATTTCCTTTTCCGCTGTAAGTAAATTATAGTCTCATCCGGATTAAATGGTTGTTAACGATCTCTTTTCCGGAGTAACTTGTTTGCATGATTTTACTGTAAATTAAGCTAGTAATGTAGAATAATTTTAAGAGAACGAAAACTAAAAGGAAAAACTGACTTCTGTGCGGTGTACTTTCAAGATGAACTTCCTTTCAATAATGAACTGAATAAATCACAGCTTCAGGGTATTCCTGGGCCAAAAGGTAGTGTTGGAGTGCCAGGCAAAGCTGGCGAGCATGGTCATCCAGGAAAGCGTGGTGCGAAAGGTATGAGCGGAATACCGGGACTGAATGGTCGTGATGGTATTCCAGGATCGAAAGGTGACCGAGGAAATTCAGGGATTCAGGGAAAACCGGGTGGGAATATCTGGTACTTAAATTGTTCTCTGTTGTGAATACAGAAATGAACAAAATATGTTAGAAAAGTCCGATGAAGAGAATAATGTTGAACATCAAAATTTCATGCAAAATAAAAAGTGAGCAAACGTAATAAATATTTGAATATTTGATTTAAAAGCTTTTAAGGAATGCTTGGATTCCAAGGTGAGAAAGGAAGGCCAGGATTAAATGGTATACCGGGTCTATCGGGCAGAATTGGAGAACCAGGTCTTCCAGGAGTACCGGGGTTGCAAGGTATAGCAATATGATTTACAAGTAATGAAGAAGAAGAGTAAGTCATAATCCTTCTTATATCTTCCTCTTTTTTCTGGGTACTGCTCGATGAACTTGCAACATATAATCCAATGAGCCTGGTTACACAAATTAATGATCATGTAGCTTAATTTAAATGAGAAGAAATATCTCATTTTCCTTCTCACTCATCTCCTCATTAAACACACTCTTTTTATTGTATAAAAGTGAGTGATGTAGAATTGTAATCACAGAAACAATTAAATTGAAAAGTAATTACATCTGAAAAAAGACACTACTGGAGCAAATTAGGTTTTAGGCTCCCCTGGCCCAGTTGGACCAGCAGGTTTACAAGGACCACCAGGACAAAAGGGTGATATTGGTATGCCAGGATATCCCGGACCAAAGGGCAACCCAGGACATGATGGCCTTCCTGGATTACCAGGCAAGTTATCACTCCGTGGTAGTTATCATTTGCAAAGTTGAAAGGTATAACATATTTATTAGAAATGAACAAAAAAGTAATGACAGTGAAATGAATAATACCATTAAAATGATTGATAGTAATAAAAATAATAATAGGAGAATCATAGACATGCTTTTACACGAGTGTAGTTTGCGGCTAGTATTTATTTCGTTACAAAATAAAATTCATTCCATTTTATTTACTCTTGCTAGAAATCTGTTGTGCGAATTTGATTAGGGTGTAGTATTTTGATTTTAGGCTGGCTGGTAAACGATCGAGGTTACTGTATACTATCAGTCGGCACCTGTCCTCCATCGTTCATGGAAGTGACAACATATGATAGAATCTTAGAAAGTTATCGCTTCGGCGAATATTCATTGGTGTTACGTAAGGGAAGGAAGGAAATGTGGCAAGAACTCAGAGTCCAAGCCTGTTGCAAATAAAGATTTTTCTAAAGTAATAAACCAAATACAGGATGGAATTATTCTAATCACTAATTTTAATATTTTACTTCCGACAAGATTTGAAGTTTGGTAACACTGGATGCTTTGTTTTTTGAATACAAATATATAAGTGACAGCACATGTATTGTCGAAAAAGTTAACTAGTAAAGGAAATCACTGGACAGCTTTAGCTTCTTTTTTCTTTTAAATGATTTATCTTTAAAGTTTCCAAGGTGTACATTATAAAAGTCAAACAAGCAATCATTCAACACAAATGGAAAATCCAATTATATCATTTATTTAATTTCAGACTTTATTCATGTGATTAATTACAATAACCCAAATATTTTAGCTTCCGGAAATTTATTACTGTATTCAAAAAAATCGTTCTTTGAAATTATTTTGAAAATTTCAATTAATGTGAGAAACGCAATAAAAAGAGTTTTTTTTTTTTAAATGTTTGAATTGCCCTTACATTTTCGTATTACTACTATTCATTCAATTAACAGTGTGAATTGCAAGGAGTAACAAATGAGTGAAGAGTAAGTTTGCCAGGCAGTTTAGCCTTTCAAACGGAAATGTTTTCTTCCGGGTGTTTATAAATCCCTCTCCAGTAGGAATTATGAGTATATTAAGGATGAGTGATAGATCCTAACGCCTAACTGATTCTTTGTTCTGAAATCGGATTTTTAAATATAGATATAGAGATGGATTAGAATCTTTGCGAAATTTCTGTTAGCGAAAGAATGCCAGTGAAAATGGTTTAGTGTAGCCATTTATCAGAACATAAATCAGCTAGAAATATAATAATAAATTATATTCCTAGCTGATTTATATTTTTCAACTGATAATAAATCGATAACAGTTGCGATGAAGTAGGGGATGCTTGAAAAATTATATGAGCCTATATGAGCTTTAAAGACTGATGGTAATAAATGATACAACAGGGTTATCTGCCGGTTGTGTTTTTCTTCCTTGATATATTCGTTTGCTGTTTTATAAATATCCACTTCAAAGTCTGTTCCTTGTTCTTCTTTGTTATTCTTTTTTTCAGAAAAAAAACTTTCTTCTTGCAGTTTCTTTTTCAACTTTTTAAAAGTGAGAAATTGCGCTAAGAGTTTGGTAGATAGGTCGAATAATGTAAGACAAGATTTAGAGAAAAAAATCACAGTAATAAATCAATTCTTCAAGCAAGTGGTTCCTAATTCTAATTCTCCCTATTCTTTCTTATTTGTTAAAACAATCAAGGATCGCGTATTTCTGCAAGCTTTGAAGTAATATCTTTTTTTTTTTCAAATTTTCTTGAACATGATAAGTATGATTAAGGCAGATAGTATTACTTTCTTCTAAGTTTATGCTGTCTCAGTCATAGTGTCTTGCTTCTCATCTAAACATGAATTAATGTAGTGAAGAAATTTCACTATCTTTTAACTGGTAGAATTTTCGGTTATCAGGGGAGTTTCCAGAAAACAAACTGAAAAAACGCTGGTTGGATGGAGTAAATAAAGAAATTAAAGTTTCTTCTTTCTAATGTAATTTTTTAGTCATGAAAAAAATCCTGAATATTCCTACTAGTTCGGTGCATGAACCATCATTTCCTCTTATGAATTTCAAAAAATGTATACTTAGTACAGATCGGTCTTAGACAAAATTGGTATACAGGAAGAATTCTTTGATAAGTCTTGTCCATAACTTCATCTCAGTTTGTGTTTATGTACGAAGAATGCTTGCTATAAGTCAAGTCTTTTCTTTTTCGTAGTTTTTTCAATAAAAGTACTGATGTTTTAGAAAGAATGAATTCGAAAATATTCATTGCAATTTTTGGTATCATATATCTGGCCAAAGAAGTAATGTTGCAAATGGATACTTCTACGGAATATAGTAATATAGTAAGACAAGTGAACATGCAAAATGCCATCATCAATAATCTACAAAGAGTAAGCAATAGTAATTATCAGAGCAAATAATAATAATGATAATAACAGTAGTTGTCACTATTACAAATTATTAGTAATAATTGTCTTTGATTAATGAATTAATTATTGCCAATTGTTAATAACAAAGTTGCAGTGGTAATAAAAATTATGATGACGGCAGTATAAAAAATTCCTCCTGATGACGAGATATAAGATAGTCATTTCGCAACATTCACTTTTTGCCTTCTAATTTTTAAGAAAGTAACAAGCAAAAGTTTTACAGAGACTGGACAAATTGCTGGAGGAGCAAAATATGCATGACGAAATTGTACATCGGAATCGAAATCAAGGTATAAGTATGAGTGAGTACTTGTTAAACCATAACGGAATATTATTAAAGTAAAGGTAACTTCGAATTCATGGATAAATAATTTTACTTTATAGTACATTAATGAAAGTGGAATGTTTCATATAACTTGCTGATATTTTCTTAAGAGAAGGCCAGTTGTAAATGTAAAGCAGGACCCAGAGGAGCACCGGGACCCGCAGGGCCAAGAGGTGCACCTGGACCACAAGGACCACGAGGACTACCAGGTATCCATTTTCCAAAAGTACATTCACGGTACCTTATGAGCTTCATCTTACTACCTTCGTACCTAATCACTTCTTGCCTTGCTATGGTACTATGCTTGATTATCCACTGTGACTTGCAGCTATACTGGACGACGATGACACATGTTTGGTATTAGTTGGCAAATGTCCTTCTGGATTTACACCGAATACAGATTATGGAGAAGTGCTGCAACCACTGATAATGGTAACTGATATACCGCTTCAAGTGTGCTGCAAAAAACTGATCTGATCATGCTTGTTCAGTCGAATTGCTTTGGAAATATATGAGATTAAAATGTGGAACTTTACATTTGCTGTTATCATGAATGCCACATTATAAGTTGATGGCATCGTTTCGATTTCTTTAAACAGTACTGGTTGATAATGAAGATCCAAGTTGCGGAATTTAGTAGCCAAACAATAACTTATCGAAAACCTACTTTGAATAACTGATGTCATGCCAAATTAGGCAGAATACAGAAGAGTTGGAAGACAGGAAATGAGGGACTGTACAGAAAATTCCTTCATGAAATATTTCACTTCTCTTTTCTCAAATTGAAAGACAGCCAGGAAGACTTTTTCCCATCCAAGTTTCTGTTTATCCCGTTTATAACAGGATGATTTCAAGTCCAATATCACTAGCCTTATTTTCCTTGAACTTGAATGGATCTACTCTCTACTACACTTTCCCCGCTTTAAATTTGCGCAAAAAAGCCTGTTGTTGTTGGAACGACAAGTGTCGCTTCCGCAATGACTAAAGTGATGTCGCGATGAAGCGACGGGTGAAATGACAGAGTGGTTGAGGTCATCGGGGTCGGGTGGTAGCCAGTGGTACGTCGCACGTCACTATGGCCAGAGAGATGTATTGGAAGTCGCTTTCAAGACTGGAAACCTTCCAATGTCAGGACCTCCGTTTTGAAAATCAACGCGTGAAACAGATTTTGAGATTTGCACACTTTATAACTGTAATCAGACGAAGCACTTTGGCTTATATATCGCGTGTCATGGGGAGAGAGGAAGGAGAAAATCACTTTCACATAAACTTATTCTCACGCGTTTTCCATCTCTTCCCAAGCCGAACGTCCCATTTTAGCACTGCTTTTATAAAGAATAAATGTTAAATGAAGTAAGGACGCATATTTCACGTCCATATGGCATTAACTTAGCCTGAAATGCTTGCCGATGATTTGCACGAAAAACTGCAGAATATCGAACGTGAGGAAGATTTGCCGAATGCAGTTATTGTTACCAACGTACCATCAGAGGTTTCTTCCTTCTTCAGCTATTCAAAAGTTCTGCATAGGAATATTTTTTGAATAAATCATATTCCGAAGAACACTGGGTAGATTGGTAGAGGAGTTGTAGTAGCTATATAATAACTCGCAAGTTTCTGAAAATAGTACTAATTAATGTTAATTAAAAGGGCCTTTGAAAGCTGGATTTCTTTTGTCACCCTCGACTTAGAAATGCTTCATTAAAATAACTAAGAGATCTTGCCAATTTTTCCTCATATGCATATATTTCTTCTCTCTCTACCCTACTCTTTTCCTGTACAAAATTTAGGAACAGTGTATTTAGCAATAAATTTCCTCTCTGTAAATTTTTTCATTCTGAAAATAATTATTAATTGCGGAATACATGGAAGCTTTTTTCAGGTATTTTCAGTTGACCAACAAAAAGCAAATTTCTCAGATCTCTTCACTCAGATTGAATCTAGTTGTCACTTTGATTTTCTACGAAGTTTTCGACGAGTTCGGATTACTTTTGAAAAACCGGAAAGTGCAACGACTGCAAAGTTGCTCACGCAACATTTGTCATTCAATGGCACTATCTTAAAATCATTTTTCGCTCAAGTACCAATTTCATTTGGAAGTGATTGTAATACTGGTTACTCTAGGGTCACAGGATCAAGTCGTTATTATTACACTACGTTAGATAGGACAGATGGCCAGATTTTTTTTTTTTTTTTTGAGGGTGGAGTTGTTTGACTTCTTCCTCACTTGAGGTGTTTTAATATGTAAGTTATGTTTTTTATGTTGTAATCCATCATACCGAAGACCTCGTAGAAAATTTCTGACAATATCAAGGAGGCAGACATTCCGTAAATTAATTATGCAGATTTACTCAGCCTTTCCAATCATTCCTGTTTTTTTTACAGAAGATTCGGTTGCCGAACGCATCTGATGATGGTTTATTGAAATTACCACAACTGGATAAGCAATTTTTGATTTCACCACCAGCCTCACCCCCAGTTGGTTGGGAGCAAAGTCACGAAATGGCTCCGGTTGTGTGCAATTTCGACTTGATGGCTAAACTTGCTGCACTTACTGTGGATGACACCTTCGAGGCCGTTTCCTTTTCATGTTGATAGCATGTTTAATCAGTTAATTCCATTACCAATCAGCAAATTCATTAAGGTATGGATGGAGCTGATGTCAAGACACGCAAGTTGATAAAATATTTTCAGGTTTATGAAGGTGATGAGGATAAGCCAAAAATTGTGATACATCCTGCGAACGAGGAAGAAAGTTTTATCCCCGCTCAGTCAATGATGCCTAAGACCCCGCGACCGCCTAATAAACCTCGGTCTGTGGAGGAAGAGTACACTTGAGTCAGTTGCACTACCGTTACTTCGTACATATTTATTATAAATCTAATGGTAATATTTTATTATGTTAGAACAGACATTTCTGATTGATTAAATGATAAACAGTGTATCCAAACTGCCTTCACTTTCGGAGCATCCCATCCTGAATTGTACTATCGCTGCTTAAGTTCACGATATTTGTGGCATACAACATGTGCCTGGTGGAATCGTTGAATTTCACGGACTAACTGATATTACGAAACTTCCATAACTTATCGGTAGCTAGCCGAGATGTTTTTTAAGCTTTTGTGCCGGCGTTAAAATATTCCAAAATATCTGGTCATCGAATACATTCCGTGGCTCCTGGGCGATGACTAAAACTGCGTTACAGTTATTTTTAGCTGGCCATGGATCTTAGTATGAAGATATTTCTCAGAGCTGACCTACTCGGAGTTGAATAGTCGATAAAATTTGATGCGAGGATGAATTGATCTAGACAGCGTCCTATTATTTTCTTTTTTTTTTTTTTTTCTTTTTAAATAGTTTCCTTGCAGGGGAAGTATTTTACTACCTATATTTTCCTTTCTAGACCGTTCTATGCAAACTCAGCCCATCTTTGAAACATTCGAACCATTCCCGTAAATTTTCTTGGTTTAAGCTATTACTGAAATAATGGTAGTTGCAGACATCAACAGAAAATGTTTGAGGCAAAAAATGAACAGAACAGATACTGGATAAAGCTTTAGTTATGCAAAAGCATACAGAAAATAAATTGTGTATTTTTTTATCCGATAATTAAATTCTTTTTATCTATACAAGAAATTTTGGCACTCTTTATAATGCCGATTTGAAGAGTGCCTTGTACAAGATTTCGTTCATTCGCCAAATAATTTTGAAAAAATAAATATGAAAGCTTTTCCCTGACGTACCCCCAGAAGCAACAAAAATTCAGATGGAATCGACACAACGATACTTGTGACGATTTACAGCATGTAAGTATCGAATAAAATTCAGGATAATGTGCTTCCAGTTTGAACGACTTTTGCTATAAAGGTTAAGATAAATAGCTATCACTATTAGCAAGCCACCCCATAAATACTGCGCAGTAAACGGTTTTGAAAAGAACAGGAATGATAAGGTGATCGTAATGGCTTTCCTAGCTGTTGTTACAGTAACAGCAGTGAGTGCTCCTTGGGTACGTACCAAGCTTAATATTGCATTGAGGCCAAGGTAGCCAGAGATTGAAAATAGTATGCCGTAGCCATAGGTTTGCAATGGATGCTGAAAAGTTTAACTTGAAACTTAATGGCTCAGAATTTCCATCTTACTGTGCTCGAAAATAAACAAGCTTACATGAACTTTTATTTTAAGTTTAGAGCTTATTTTCAAAAAAAAAAAAACACTTTTCATGGAATAAACACACGGAGAAGTTGTGATATATTTGAGGAATTGTACTAACAAAATTATTTTAATTTTTCCATTTGGTGAAAATTGAAGAAGGACAAAAACGTAACCTTAGAGAAGAAATAAAATCCATCCAAAAAATTGCCGTAAATTATTAGTCCGAGAAAAATGTACACAAATCCAATGAAATAGGAATACAGGATCTGAAAAATTCGACCTGAGATTGTTTCAAAATCAATTAAAGGAAGCAACTTAAAGACGGCAGTGACTCGTGCCTTTAGAAGTGTCTCAGCGAATATGGATTAATGTAGATCTTTTGGCATTTTTCTGCAATTCAAGTTCACGGAGTCGAAAATTCTAGAGCTCAGGTACTTTTTATATCATAGGGAAAAGAATCGGTTGAAAAAGCTATACGGAAGTCTTCAATTAATGCTTCTAAGTCGACGCGGTAGGAATTAACATGTGATTGGAAGCTGACAAAGCACCAGAGCAAGGTACTGAATTATCGCAATCTAACTAGCGAGGTGATTATTTTAACGAAAGCACTGTATAGGAGGTAAGTTCGATTGTGCAGATTTGTATCTGAACATAACACAGCATCAATCTTTCCATGCTGCTAGTCGACTGAACTTTAATTTACTCATGAACTTTAATAATCGTAATATTTAGTTGTCTCCAGCATTAGGAAATATGTTAATATTCTGTAAAGAATTATACGATATAGTGGAGAAAAAGCCTAACCATTTCATTGTTCGTGGCTCTGTAAATGTGTAAAGATTTCTCCTGAATATTACCAATTACGGCATCAAAAAGTAAAGCAATTGAAATCATCGCATATCCGAAAGGATTAAAAATCGGAGAAACGGCACTATCGCCTAAGATGAAAATAGCAAGACCGAAACTCATCATACATGCTGCTATAAAATCGATCCATGAATACTGTTTCCCTGCAGAAATTATACACCATATATATATATACATAGTAAAGAAAAGGGAATTTCAACAAGCCTGCATGTTATTTTATACAATGCAACCAACCTAATAGAAAGTGATCACCAATTACAAAAAATGCCTAAAAATGATTAATGGGAACACCTGCCTTGAATAATAATTCCACCGACTAAAACAGGTACCAACTTACAACATTTGAACACAACTTGTGTCGGGTAGTTTAAATAACCAACGGCAACATTCGAAAAGCCTATCGTACCCACCGTAAGAGTTGATATTTGTAAGTAAATATGTAATGGAATTCTTCTGGAAATGTAATCAAGATATCAAAGGACAACAATGTTGTCGTCACGTTTCTTTTTTCATTTCCTTTCCTTATCATTCATTTAAAATGAACAGATAAACTTTAATTAATAAGGAAATAAAATCAAGTTTCGGTATTCACGCCTATAACTCTTTCTAATAAAAGTCTATACGTAATTTAGGCATATAAAAATAAAAAGAATATAATAATGATGTTTAGAAGCAGTAAATTATTTTTAAGATACTCAGTAGCTTAAATGAAGATGTTAGTTAGAAAAGAAAAAATCCTCTGCAAAACAAAATAGAACTGAACTGAACCAAAAACCCCATGCACCAATAAAGTTAATAAATTAATTAGTAAAAAAAATAGAAGTTTTCATTTGTTCTCATGCTTTGTAAGATAAAAATAAGCCAGGGTAGTTAATCATTATTTGAGTTAAGCACAACATTCTGCATGGCTTCAGAAATCCGCTAATACTAACCAGGTTCATGCACATCAAAAAGCCTGCCTGCAAGACAGTGACCAATAGCTTATCCTGGGGGTGGATTAAATGGGATAACTTGATGACAGATATTCTGAGCTTCATTTTGAATATCTCTATAACACCTCCGCATTCAATATAGATTCGTGTCATTACCGAGAAATATGTTGCAAGAATGATCTTGCTCCTTCAACTAATCAGCAACGGTCCCGATTATTACTATGGTTTTCTACAAAAAGGACAATAACGACATAAAATTAACATTGGTTTCCAGTATCATCGTTTTGCTTTTTCGTCTAAGAAAAAAAAAGGATTTAAATGATAGAGACATGCATATTCTTTTGTTTAAATTGCTCAACAATAAAATATAATCAGTAGGATTTAAAGTACGCATTTACTGAATCATTCTCTTACCATTCATCCGTTCCTGCTAAAACTTTTATACCGATGTTAAGATACTAGTAGCCAACTTCAATTAGAAATTGTTATGAAATTTTAAAACACGTTCGATTTACAACTCACTGTCACTTTCAGCCCCTGCTTATTGTCTTCTATTCCACTCTACTTTCCTTGTTCTAATTTTTCCTTCTCTTATTTCACAATTTATTTTCTTCCTTTCCTAAAGTTTTCTCAACTTAAATGAAACATCGTTTTTCTGGAACATTTCTTACATAGTCTTTCCTAAAGGTCTCTGGAAAAAAAAAAAAAAAAACCACAATTTACCGCCGATCTTTGGTAGCGTAACAAAAACTTTCCAACAAAGCCATTGCGGAACAGACCGAAAACTGAATCAGTGTTAAATGCCATCCATACAATTCCATATCATCCAATTTAAACATTAATTCCTAAGAAGTTTATGAATATTAAAATATTTCCACTTTCCAATCAAGAATCAATACGCTCAAGAGAAAAAACAAACCTGAACGAAGCCATAAATAATATAAAAAATGAATACTGTGCAACAAAGTATGATGAACTGCAATCCCTCTGACCTGGAATGATTATATGCATACTTTCTTGTGTAGAATGGTGAGGTGGTGGAAGCATGGAGAAACTCGTTCTCCAACTTAATTAATGACTAACTTAATGACTGAATCAAACCAGAATATAATATACCTGGAAGTAATATCAATTCCCACAAGAGTAATTGGTTCTGCACGCGGTACCGCTGAATGTAAAGCGTTCTTGTTACTGAAAGGTAATGTCTGTTGGGATAGCATAGAATATGGCGAGGAAAGCACCTGAAGCAGGTGAAATAAATCATTCACTTGGATCGAACATAAAAGATATCTTAATTCAAACAAGTGCAAACGCAAAAATAAAAACTAAAGAACAAGATCGAGAGCATTTCACTGTGTTTTGTTGATTCTGTAATATAATCAATTTTTTTAAAAAACCAAGAACTGATTCTAATTCTTGTGTCCAACCAAACCGTGATAAGCAGCATATCATGCATTATTTTAATTATTAAGTGTTTTAGGTGGAAATGATAAGGAGGAAAAACATGAAATTAATAGACACTAAATAGGACAGCGTTAAAGACAGTTGTTTCGGCGATTAGAAAGAAATAATGAGAATAGAGAACAGCAAATTTATGCTTTCTTGATTGTACTATATAAGTTCACATTCACCAATGAATCTAGGATCACTCTGTCGGTCGGTATAAAAGATAGTGAAATATGGCACAATGTATTACGCCCCACTGAAGTTTCAGTGAAAAATCATTTACAATTAATAAGCACTTCCTCATATGCGTAAATTTCCATTAATTTCAAAATCTAACACCATAAGTCACAGTGGAGGCCAGAAATATGTCAGCAGTACGAATGATTTACTTGACTTAAAAGAATGGCTACTAAAAAAAAGCATGAAACTTTTCTGTACAAAAAAAACGACAGTCTTTTAAATTTTTCTAAAACAAATTCAGCAAAAGAAAATAAGCAACTGAAGGAATAGTGCCTCGTTCATCTTTAGTGTCACTTCTTAAAGGATTACCGACTGAGCAGAAAGAGGAATAAGAATTTAGCATTACACTTGCACAAAATTAGGGACGACGTTTTGATTTGATACTTCCCTCACATATCACTTGACTTGTTAAATTCAACACATGAAAGGGAAAAAGTGCTCCATATGCAGAAAAATATATAAGCCGAATGTTAAGCATCATTTATTCACTTTCAGAAATTACAACAAAACAATTCAAATAAAAAAAAGACTATTATCACCCGGCATTCTACCATAACTGTGCGGTACTCAATGCAATACAAGAACCTGAAATAAAGCTCCATTCAATATTTTTGCCGAAGATATTCAAGAAGGTAAATTAATTCTTGCCATTTCCGGCGTCATATTGTAGGCAAAAGTGAACAGGCAGCTATAATTATGATGATTATTAAATTTACTATTACTAGTAAAAGTAATCACAAAAACACAGAAATGATTAGTAGCGGTTTTAATGACCAGTAACGACAATATCCAAAAAAAAAAAGAAATCAAAACTGGATGGAAATCAAATCTACCTTGGTTACAGAGCTCTGCTTCTTTAAGAAAATTAAGCCTATATCACTGGATTAGAATGTGACATTACATGTTTAAGATTAGGATGTGAAACGGTAAACTTACAATATGTATATTTTACGACGAAATCGCCTGCTTGCTTATTAAATCCTCTCTTCCCAGCAGTGGAACACGACAACTACACGAATATAATTCTCAGTCTTAACTTACTTCTTCTGAGCTGCATGATCTATCCCTGATTGTTGGATCATGAAAATTTCCTCACAACACTCAAATGGTGATAATATCCTAAAAGCCGAACCCATTAGATCTCTGACTAAAACTTCAGAAAAGTCCTTTAATAAATAAAATTGAATAATGTTATTTTATGCAAAGCATCTCATGCAATTCAAACATATTTAGCAATTTTAGTTTCACAAGCACCATTGAGTATTATAACACTTCCTTTATTTCACGGAGGTCCTTACAGTTCGATCCACTTATAATTCGTAGTCATCTTTTCTTATGCTGATCTTATGACATGCTTGATAAATGTTGGATTCTCCGTAGTCCATAGGAAACATCCCCATACGCATATAGTCATACCTCGGAGATTAACTGATGCAAAATGAATAACAATCGGGTGATTTAACTTATTCCATAAGAAGAAATCAGATTTTAACGAGCAGAATTATGCAAAGATGAGATGTAGATTAAAAAGCAAAACCTGTAGCACATTATTTTGCAAGCAGCAGTAACAAAAGATTTTTTAAAACTTAACTGCAAGTAGTAGAAGTCAAAATCTACCGCACATCTGGATGAACAAAATTTGATCACAGAAGCTGTCTAGTTGTACTATACGAACAACTAGCTTTAATCCTTTGTTCAGAGATTCCTCCATGCCACATGCCGCTAATAATTTTGCAGTGTTGTCGTTGTACAGCTAGAAATGACAGTTGCCTTAAAGTTGATGGTTCAAGTGGAACGAACGCTATACCGGTCGAACATATGAATGCGAACTGTGTTTTTGAACAAGCCTGTAGAAATCTTGTTTATTTAAATGGTAATTACCATAGTGCATCAAAGTATGAACTAAAAAAAATTACATTTGAATGCCAGATCATATGAGGGGCCTCATCTACAATAAAAAGAGTTTATACTGGAAAAAAAAAATAAATGCACAGAAATTTGATTCTGAAAAAAAAAAGCAAGGCATGCTTTGTGTCAGTGAAAAGCTATTCAATCATGGAACGGTGTAACAAGTGAGGAAGAATAAACCGTTACCCCATAGAACCGTAGCTGAATATGCATGGGAAGACGATATTTACCCGCTGGTATTACACGATAAACTTTTCGTTCATCGTCAAATATGATATGGTAAAAGATGTGATATGAGTGACGGAAAATCTGCAAATGAAAAAATCCTCAATTTTCTGCACCTTTCTCATATAAAACTGAAATTAATTAACAGAAACTAATGAAGCGAGACATCTTTCTTTTTTATATGTTCACATGACGCTCAACGTACTGCAAAACATCAATACAAAAAATGAAAATAAAAAATAAAAACAGTTTATTTATAACTTCTCCCCTTCCAACCTACCAAGTTCCTAACTCATTTTTCACTAGAATAAACTTTGACCCAAACTCCCTCATAATAGGATAATTCATGCTGACAACAAGAAGCTGCAGTACCACAGAACTAAGCATACAAAATAAATAAGGAACCTTTGCAATGCAAATACCCTCACTGACGTAGAAAGTAAGTGGTGATTCGACAGCTCCCATTCGATGTACCGTCTGCCCATACGTTTCGCATATACCTCTCACTCGCAGTAGATTCAACTATAGTCAAATAAATACAGCTTTTTCTTCTAGTAGAACTTCAAACAAAATTGGCTACAATTGAGAATTTATATAGTTATGAAGGCTTACAGATAATGTAAAGTGAAGTTACTATAAATTGCTACCAACAATTTTTACAGCAGATCAACTGAAAGTGAATTTACCAGCTAGCATGTAAGTTTGGTTCATACCCACTTCACGTCAACACAATTCAAAACAAATGACTAACATTAGCAGCAGTGTTTGATGCTGGCGGATAGGTGCTCCAGGAATTACTTTCTCCATCAAAAACAACAATATCATGATTATCCAGAAGCTTGAACACCTTTCTTCTATCACCATCTAGAACAATCGGAAAACGACTACATCTTTCCTCATTTTCATCCGTACAGATCGTTTCATTGGTAATTGTAAATGTCATACTATCCTGAAACTTTGAGATCACACTTTATAGAAATAAAACTAGATTAGCAGAAATTTCAGGAAACAAAAAAAGGAAAAGTAAAAAACCTCAAGAAGTGTTATTTTCCAAAATGGGATTGGTCCCATCACAACGCTTCTTTCATACATATACAGTTGTTTTCCACAACCTAGTACAACATTCTCGAAGAAAACCTTGTTCTCGAACTCATTTCCAGATACTTCATCCAGGTTAAATACATCGCAAGCACCGCTATCCATGTATATCCGCAATATCGATATACGCGGTACATCACATTCCTACAACGAAGAATAATGTACTTGTCTTTCTCAACTTAGTGAATGCTTGAACAATATGATAACCAAGGTTTTGACCCTTTTCCGACGCTACGTAACAGTGAAATATTTTCATCTCTTTTTGATACTAAATATTTTATAACTCTTAAATTATAGCTGTTTCTTACTGTATAGTATATCGTTCTTTCACGGACCACGTATCTTTTCTTTCCCCTATTCACTATGAAGTTTTTTTTTTTTATTTAGCACTTTCCTCAACTCTTATGCCTCTTTTTTCTCTACGTAAAGTCCAAAGAGCTCGCCAGAATCAAACTTACAAATAATGCAACAACAAGAGCGTAGATGAATGGCTCATTGGGTGACAAGGCATAAAAGGAATAGAAAAGCTGAATAAGCGGAAAATCGAACAATTTTGACCAAGAATTAGGAATGAACGAATGTATAGACCAAATCTGGATGCGATCAGTACACCATGGTGAAATATATAGCTGATAGCCCCAAAAACCGATTTTCATGAGCCGGTAATTGCGTAGTTCAGGAGCAATCCCAAAAATACGCATTCTGAATTAAATACTTCTGATTGGGCACTTGTTTCCTGGATTATTAACCAACAGAGATCGTTAATAAAAATAAGACATCATTAATATGTTAAAGTTTGAAAAACCCATCACAACATATCTCAGCAGTTTCTTTTTTAATAGTTAATGATAACTATTAAAAAAGGATTGCCTTACGCAAAGTGACAACAAATTTTTACACTGTACCATCTTCGATGTAGGTACAGCATTTGTCCTTTTACACCTACATCGAAGACATAACAAATCAATGAAAATTAAAATTCAAAATGAGAAATGATCCATGGTAAAGTAAACCTGCTGTTATAACAGCAATGATCACAAAGTCTATCCCTTGAAGCCTTCCACCTCTTTTCAACTGTGTGGAGCAGTTGAACAAATGCTGAAGCAGTAATCAATTTAAAAACCTGCTGGTAATGAAGCTAACGTTCAGCAAAGACGAGAACTGCTGGGTGAATAAACACTCCTCCAAACTGCTTAACATTTTTCTGTATCCATACAAACATGAGGCAAGCTGATCCAGAGATTTCAGCCACGACGTTTAAATAGATACACATCACTATGATCAACAGTTAGTTTCTTAGTTCCAATCCAACTTATTAGTAATATTTCAATTACAGTCTGAAGAAAATGATGCATTACAGAAAACAATGGTGAGCAACTGTTACTTATAAGCACGAGTGGAACTAATGAGTATTCACTCATCTATTTTTGTAACCAAA
Source organism: Setaria digitata (assembly GCA_003640385.1). Lineage (NCBI taxonomy): Eukaryota > Metazoa > Nematoda > Chromadorea > Rhabditida > Setariidae > Setaria > Setaria digitata. The sequence continues at coordinate 116,869 of RCAB01000092.1, forward strand.
ACACGAATTTAGAGAGCTAATATTAGTTGTTGCACAACTCAGTGAACTCCTTCAATTGTTCAGAGTTGGTGATTTCATCTTAAAAAAAGAATATTCCATTAAGAGATAGCTTGCTTTCTAAAGAGCTGTAAAAATACATTTCATACACTGAATAAAATTGGCTTACGGCATTTATGTGGACCGCTCCCATAATATGAACCCTCTGAGTCTTCGAAATCGTACACTGTTTCATTAACTTATTTTTTTCCTCGGACTTGACTGTGAAGAAGAAATATAACAAAATAGTGGAAGAGAAAGTGTTTGTTTTTAAATACCGAAACAATCCAAGTGATTACTAACAGAGTCCATTAGAAATACAAGGCCAAAAAATTATTTATTTTCCTTCCCTGTGATTATTAATATTATTAAGAGACATCTGTATATTATCAGGAATACTGCACAAACTACTCCCAGAAAATTCCATGGATGAACTAATTCATTAAATTAAAGACATTACAAATATTACTTACGTATTTTTTTTTCCAAAGAAAAACGTTGACTTCTTTCGAAAAAAAAAAAAAAAAAATTGGAAGGATAAAGAAAATTCTGAGTGAAGCAGCTATAAGTGGATATGAGAGATGTCAAGGACATTAATAAAACCAGTAAACACTTCAAATTATGTACAATAAAGCAAATTTAAATCATCACATAATACACAAAATAATAAGAATGCACGGTTTCCAAAAGAAAAGTTTTTAGTGATTTTCGTATTAAACAGAATCAAAGTTCCGATTCAATTCCTAGAAATAAATGTTTTTCATTCAGAAAATTTGGAACAGGAGCTAAGATTTGTTTACATCAAAAGCAGATTCATTAAAGGAAGATATTGTAAGTACTCATTCATCATTTCTCTATCACACACTTTTCAAAACTGAATCTTCAAGTAGTTGGTCCATTAATTTACTGCTTGACACCATTCGAAGAACAATTATTCAAATGCCTGCGAGCGGAAATTATCATTTAGAACTGACGCAATCATCCAGAAACTACCATTGCTTTAATTTAGCAGCACATTCAGACGTGCTTCATCTTTTTCGCTGCAAACTGCTACACATATTGCAATGCATGCAATAACAAAATTTCGTGTTGGGGCTCCAAAACATTGTGAAATACAAGAAATCAATAAAAGAAAAGAATAAGCTAACAAACGAACCGTTTGCTGGATTTCATACGCAACTTTGAATAATGCATATCATTCGAATATATATTGGGCGCTTCATCATGGTACGAGAAGAATAAATTCAGCATCTGAGAGTTTCCAGGCTATAACTTTCAATATAATATTGTTAAAGTTATGAAGCAGTAAAAGGAACAGTGAAGTGCAGCTACTTCTTGATGACGATTAAAATTTTTTGAAAGACTTGAAGGTGACAATGCTGGTAGTCTAACTTCCAAAAAAATATGACTTGAGAAAATACTGAAATTTGTATCGACTTCGATAAAATGGTACAATGGTAACAGCAAGGCGTGATTAATCGGCGAAAGCATAATATGCACCGATTTAAGGAATCATTTAAACGATGAGTAGAACCAAAATCAAACTCGGGTTAAATCCTTCATCTACAACTGAACTATTCACAAAACAGAAAAAAAAATTTGAATACAAACCTTATAAAATGCTTGTCGTGGTGGATTACACGCACGCATGTTGTTTCCAGTATAAGCAATGCATTTTAATTGCCAATCACCCACCTCTTCATTCCACCAAACAAAGCGTTCAATGAGCTCTAAGAATTCCGCTGGTACATAGTTTTCTGTAGAAAAATAGAAGTGAAATTTAACCAGTAATCAATTAGATAATACTGTGATACGAGGTGTGAAACATTGTTATGGAATTTAACGGAAAATAAATGAGTTCAGCACTGGAAAAAATGAAACAAATATGAAAGAGGAACTAAATGCAACGCACCTAACGCCTTAAGGAACAACCGCAGAGAGTAGTATACAGCATTTACGTTAATTTTATAAGCAAAAAAGCATAATGTGGAGAAAAACTTATGATGGCTCCCAAATCCAATCCTGAACGGATCCGCAGATATTTCAGCACCCCACAATTTACAATATGTAAGACCAGTTGAAAACGTAAATGTCCTACCATATATTGATGCTTGGTAGCATGTCCCCGTATAAGGATGAGTGACTATTCCAATTCTGTTTGTCCCCTTCTTCTATTTAATTAAACGCCACTATAGAAGCTGCTTACCAATAATGAGCAGTTGTAGGAGTAATTCGCTACGAAGTTGACGAATACTATCTAAAAGGCCTTCCATCTCACGCTGGTGTTCCATTTGTACATCAGCTAATTCATTTTTTGCAGTATTCAGCATAGTCCAAACCTTTCTCAGCTTCTTTGTTTTTCCATGTGCTTCTTCTGTCAAGGTACTATATTTTTCTTCTAAATCAATCCTGCAAATGTAACTGGATATCAACAAAGTAATTTGTTATAACAAAACCTTTTATTCGTATCACTAGCTATAGTAATATATTATGAAGTGTTTTTGCACGTAACATGCTGTGATCTATGTTTTAGAGAAAAATTTTCCGTTCTACCTTTAAAAGATTTTCCATGGATGGCTAGCAGTACCTCTATATGACATACGAAGGATTTAATAACATCCTCAGAAAACTTTGAGAAGTCGCAAAAAGGAAAATTTTATGAAAAGAATGAAAAAAAAGTCGAAATTTCCCATTCTGCTTCAAAATGCTAACTGTTCTATCGAAACGAACCTCTCTTGATTTTTTTCTGCCAGTGCCTGTTTTAGCTGTGTCTCATTAACACGTCCACGTTCCAACTCAGCATTACTTTGATCCAATAAGCGGGCTTGCTTCTCTGCCTTTTCAAGCATATTTTCACCGCCAACAATAAGCTTTTTCTCAATTTGTTTCAACTTACTTATCAACAAATTGTGATCTCTACGGGCACGAGCTAATTCCTCCTAAATTAACAGTTAATACGAAATATTACTTAACATCTGAGACAGAATCGAAAATGTGTTCTGTATGTATTTCCATAGCTAAATATAGACTAGAACTAGAAATAACTTTTCGAATAAGTTTAAAGAAAGAATTAGAAATAGACGTAACTCCAACTATTTGTAGAGCTTCATATAATGTGCAACATAAAACATATAATAATAAATATACTATAACTGTACCTCTTTAACATGAAGTTCTGAGGTCAGCGCTTCACGTTCTTCATCATCCAGCCCCTCTTCTTTTTGTAATTCATTTCTTCTAATTTCAATTGTCTTTTCTAGTTCCTCGATGCGATTGCTGTAACGATTTCGGGACTGTTTCTTGTTTTTTTGCTGATCCGATTCTTTCGTCTCTTCTCCACTTCCGCTTGATTCTTCTGCAACTATTTCTGAGCCCATATTAAAAAGAAGAAAATAGAAAAATCAGTACACTGGGGATTTCGTAGTTCAAAGAGAATTGGGTTATTTATAAAATGAAATGCAAATAAAACGCTTTAAGCGCATCTCCACAATCGGTCAAACCTTTTTCGAGTAAGTGCTTAAGGTGCTTAATTTCCATTTGGAATTTCCGTAATAAAGCATCTTTTGGATCCTCATTAATTCGTGCCACATTCTGAATACTTTTTGCTCGATTTGCATATCTAAGAGTTGAAACTGTCTCGTCGTAATTATAGCAAGCAGGACCGATATTGGCAAACTGAAATAAAAAGGAAAAGTATTCTTTTGAGAATATTGGTTCTAGAAATCCTAATAAAATAAACTCAAAATTCGAGTTCTTCAGATTAGAGCATCCTCTTATGTTAAGGTTAGAACTTTCAATATTCTGATAGGCAATTTTATAAGAGATATATTAATAATTACTTACCATGACGGTCTTCGAATTACCACCTAAAGAATCTTGAAGTAATCGTGTAAGCTTAGAGTTTCTATATGGAATGTGAATAGTTTTCGAATCAACCAAGGCGCTAATGACATTACCAAGCGAAGAAAGGGATAAATTGATACGGGCTGCTTCCCTTAATCGATTTCCACTAGTACCACTTTTTGATTGCCTCTCACTGCCCTAAATTAAGTTAAAAATTAAGAAGAAAGATTTCCGATAATAACACTTATCTATCAGACGACTAATTTGGGAAATTTTTTACGAAAATCCATAATAGGTTGGCGTAAAAGTTCTCTTTCAAGAACGAAAATCAGTATGACTAAACAATCTTAGCAAAAACATACGGCTAAATCAACAAGCTGTAACTTTCCTTGCGTTATATGGCAGCGATCACCAATCTTCTCACTGCATTCAATCGTTACTGTAAACAACGCATGAGAACGTGAACTATCTACGTTCATCTTTGTCGAACCTGTTGATCTACAATCAGGAGAAAATACATACTCTACATTTGATCAATAAAGTACAAGAAATTTTTGAAGATTTAAACCGCTCTTCGATACAGTGAAATTTGAACCAGTGTTATCAAATCTAATTTATTCCTTTTTGTTGCATAAAAAGATTATCTCCATTCCAAATCCTAGAAAATGCCTATTTATTCGAATAAAAATACCTGTAACTGTTCCCGAAATGCATGATTCGCTCCATATGATCTGCACCGGACACAGTTATGCTTGATAAATCTCTCACGTAAACACCAATATCTGGTCGTTCCTTAATATATGTTAGAATTTGAACCACGAATTCTAACAAGTAAATGAAAAAGATTTGAAAAAACAAAAATATTTCGATCTGCCAACTAATATACCGGCAGCATTAGGATATCAGACCATCGAATAAAATGACTATATATCGAAAAGGCATAGAAATTTCAATACAAAAAATCATTTTTCACAGTTCTTTGTCACCAGCTCATGCAATTCGTAGATAAGAATGGAAAAAGCTCCCAAATTCAATTATATGTTCTAAATTAGGATGATGAAAAACGAATGAAATAAGAGAAATCATTCTCTTATGCCCTGAGGAATATGTTATTCTCACCTTAATTTCAAGGCCATGCACCGAATTTTTAGCCAGCAAATCCCGGATCTCTTCGTTGTAAATTTCCAAATAGGAAACTCGAACAAGAAATGTTTTATCTTGCTGACATTTCGATATGTGGTCGAAAATATGAGCAAATGAATTCGGAATTATTCCGGGACAACTGTTAGTTCCCGACATTGTGAAGGTCTTCCCAGTGCCGGTTTGTCCATATGCAAGAATAGTGCCTAAATGAAATCTAAGAGAAACAAATAAGTAGAAAAGCTGAAACCGCTCCGAATTAATCTCCCTCCATATGTAAAATACTGGCTGGGGTTACCTGCATAACAGTTCCATTTTTCAATGGAAAATATTTTACCAAGCACAATTCGACCGTGCCCCACAGTCATCTTCATCCTCAACAAAACTCTTTCGCGTTATAAGCTTTTATTGTTCTCACAACGAGCACAATTTTTTCAGGATGAAGTCCAGAGATCCGCTAACCGTTATATCCTTTCAACACATTGTCAACAATTTCTCTTGCGGCGATGTTGTAAACACTGAACTGATCACTCTCCTCCCCAAATACAGCATCAAACGTAAAAACACGAGCTGGTTCCTGAAAAGCATTTGCGAATCTTCTAATAAAAGACCACCCGACGGGTGAATCGATAGCTGTCACTCACGTAAAGTGACTTATTCATAAGGAACCTTTTCAGCTATATTGCACATTAAAAAGAACACCAAGTTAAAAATAAAAAACTCCATCACAGAGGTTTTCAAATGACTTGAAAGTTCGCGACCACAGTTAAGTGATTTCTTCTTGAATTAAACAGATTTAAAAATAAGCTTTACAATATATTTCTACAGTCAGGGCTGACTAAATTGTACTTCGTCGTTATTTGGATTAATGATGGAGACAGAGTTGGTGGTGCTGTCTGTGGATACGATTTTTCGATAACCTTGTTCACATTCTGCATGGCTTAGAGGTCTGCAACGTACCATCACACGAACATTATCCAACCCCGTAACTTCCATTAGCCGTTAGCAAGTTCTGCAACTAAATACAGTGCGAGATCCCAAATTTTTAAGACGACTCATGTAATAAGACAGAATTTGAACATGAAGTTCCATATCTCTATATCTCTTCGCCCCGCAAATTTCGTGCAGTGCATCCCAAATCACGGCATATTACTAAACTTTCCCAATTTTCTTAAGATATATCCTGCCCAATATTTCTATCCACAATTTACTTCCATAATAAATAGGCTTCGAAAATGCTACAATAATATTGTTCACTCGGCTAAGCGACTCGAAAAAACTTGAACTAAGTAACCAACTCATGATTGCATAAATCACAGAAAAATGGGAGCAATTTTTCCAAAACTTAGACTTCTAGTGCTTTATCGAAAGTCAACAATATAAATATTAATATTAACAGGCAATTATGATAAACGGACATGCCCGTGAAAACAGACCGATTGACAAAAACATGATAGCTGCAAGGTTATACAAATGTAGTGGTTTAAGTAATAATCAGAAAAAGGGAAATATGTACAAAGCAAATAAAGAGCGGTGATATTATAAAATGAAAAACTTTTGTTCGGAACCATAAAGGTGAACTCTGAAGCATGAACTTTACAGCACAAACGCATGCAAATAAAAATCCTTTCTCATTGTTAACTGCTATACCACCTGCTTATTTCGCAGTATATTTAGAGGATAAACTTTTAAGAGCTAAGTAAAGAGTGCTGCAACTATGCATTTTTTGTAACAGGTTTAAACTACTTTCCCTACTTGCTTCTAACTGTTTAAAGGCAGTTAGAAGACACAGTCAGGGACACCGGAACTACCAACCTGCAGAATTCTTAGAGCCGGAATGAAATCAGAAAATGAATGCAATATAAGTCAAGCAGTTTTCTTAGTTGCAATTATTAAAACTAGATAAAAAAGAGTGCCATTGAGCGGAACAACAAATAGACAAAACTACGTAATTAGAGATCGAAGATAGAAATACAATTCCAAAAGTATAGGAATGAATAAAGCAGAGCACACTTCTAGTGAGTTGTTTCTTTTTGACAATGAATTCTAGAGTTTATTTTCTTGTGAAAATTCTTACAGGAAGCCTATCTTTCCATAAACAAAGGAAAAGATAATTTCATAATTTAAAACAAGAGAGTTTTTTAACATTATTTCTAAAAATTGATACAATCGATCCACAAGTGCTCAGATTTTCAGAAATCGGGGACCTTAAACAAGGTAAACAGCACTATGAAAGGACACACCAGTGTTATGAAACTAGTTCAATAAAAATACCCACACTAATATCTGTCAGCGAGTTACCGTTGTTGAATCCGCATTGTAACTGACCGCATTGCTTACGAAATCGAGTAATCGGCGCGCATACTGCAAAAAAAAAAAAAAAAAAAAAAAAAAATGAAGTTTAATGTTTTATTTATATTTTACACCATGCCAAAAGTGAAAAAAAAGCATCCAAAATGGAATCGAATGTGACAAATATATTCTTAAGCATAGGTAAAAATCCAATAAAATTTTTAAAAATCAAACTGGATGAAGTTGAAAAGACGTGTATGGATTGAATACTAATGCATTTACAAAAAATTTAGTTTATAAAATTATCTAATCAACTTTTCTGGAAACTTCCTAACACTCTGGATAATTTCCGACACTTAAAACAATCAAAAATTTGCTACTTGGTCAGGTTTCACTGTTGATATATTGTCCGCATCCAAACCATACTTGACAGCTTTTGCAGCTGATGCTGTCTTCTTTTTCACTCCATAATAAGTGAGTATATCGACAAGGCCAATAAAATATATTAAGCGCTTATCGCTTTCTGAAAATGCATTTGTTGAGGGTGAAACTATACATGAATGTTCTACAAAATAAAGGTTATATTTCCAAACACTTCCCTCAGAGAAGTTTTCCTTTAGTTGAGTACCTTGTATACTTCGTCTGTACTACTATCAGCTGCTTAAAAATTCAGAATGAAACTGCATAATAAAAAAAATATACATAAAATTCACCGGGACTACTAGGGATAGCATAAAACTCGTCGTCGAGATCTGGTCCACCAGATGGGATTGGTGCAAATGCACCTGTTGATGGCAGCGGTGAATCTGGTGGCGTTGGAACAAGCTCATCACCAGAAATTTCACCTTCAGATGGTTCAGGTGGTTGTTGAGCTGTGATTTCCTGTTCCCCCCTATCCATGTCATGAATACCTGAAAAAGAGAAATTAAATATAGCTTGCGGATTTCCTGCGACAATTTTCCTCTTTATATTTCAATTCTGAACCAAAAGTGAACTAACCAACAAGAAGTGAATAATCCATCAGATGCATTCTTGCTAAGAACTCGGCATCATCACGCAACATTGAAAGCAATTTCTCACGTGCATCAGCTGGCAGTATTAATTTGTACTTATCTTCCAAGAAATCATTATCCTTAATTATACAATTATAATACGGTAAGTTATGAATTGCAAGATAACCAGGAGTAAATTGGGGATAAACTAACCTTAAGCGTTGGTAATTCCTTCGTTTTCTCTTTATCAGTTGCTTGTCGCTGCACAGTTGATCCCTAAAAAGTCAAAACAGATGGATTTACCTGACTAAATCTCAGTAGTTCGTCATCGAAAGTCGTTTGGTCCATTCTAGGTGTATTGTATTTTCTGGTATGGGTGTAACTGATATCTTATGACTCCTTGAAATAAGCGATTCAGGTTAGTAAAAATATCAATTAATTCAGCAGCCTATTTCGCGTCTTCATGACTCGATTCACTTTGTTGTCGCTGACAAACATACAGTTCTCATTTTCATTCAAAGAAATATTTAACTAAAGTCAAATCACAATGTAGTGACTAAACAGATTCCACTGAATCATTAGTGAAGAATAACTTGGAAGATCACTGTAAATTAACAATTTCATATCAAAAAATCCATTTAGTTCAAGAACTCCATAATTCCCTTTAATTAGTGCAAAAAAGTTTTGTGACAGAATTTCCTGAGATGTAATAAGATTAGATTAACTTTGATATACTTTAATACAAATTAATTAATTTCCATGCATATCAGTGAAAATACAAATACAATATTAATAGCGATATATTTATCAGGCGTAAATCGAACTCAGTTGAGAAAAACGCAGCTAAAAAAGTTCTTATGTTAAAAATTTTTATCGAAAGAAATATGGCGATTAAACTATTAAAGAAATATTGCAAAAAGGAAAAAAAAGCACCTTCAAATCATATTTACGATGAACCGCATACTTTCGGCCCAGGATATTACGCATGACAATCAAATATGTTTCACTTCCATCAACAGTAAGACGATATAGGCCCAGAAATTGCGGCAGTAATGTTTTGCCATGTTTTTCTACCACATACTGAAATTACAAAAAAAAATTTACCAATAATTGCGGGGAAGTATGAAGTAATTTTTCCACACAATAGGGACTCCAAAACAAATTTTAGTGAGACAAGAATTCTACCAGTTACAATTCTGTGATTCTGTTAAGTTTTTCCGAATACATCAGCTTAAGAAAACTTCCAATCTTTCCTTTTCAAGATTTTAAGTTTTAGACTCTAACATACTTCGTGATAGGATCGAAGGACCGAATGCAATTCAGCAACTGCTTCTGAATCCATCGATTTTATCACAAATTTCTTATCATGCGAAACAAACAAACGTGAGCCACTTTTGTCCACTTGATCTAATTCTGGTTCTGGTTCACTGTATGTCAACGAACGCTATAAAACTGCCAAATTTAGTGGAAAATACTCCAACATTTTAATCTTCTTACAACTAATCTGAAAGATAGTTTAAAGACAACCGCAAAAAGCAACTTAAGAAGCAATGAAAAAGTTGAGGGATGAATAATAAAATACCAAATATTCGTTCTGATCAACACCGAAATGTTCTCGAAGATTTCGGAATACATTAGGGCAGTAATCCTTGATCTTGAAATGGCTCGGCATATTGTCTCTGAAATAACCGAAATTTTGTACTTACAATTAAGCTTATAACATTTCTCACTCTATAAACTTCATTTCATTTGGATTAAACAAATTACAGTATTAAAATATTACCAAATTTCTAGAGACATCAGTGCTAGGTAGCGAAAAGTGTGGCAACGATGGTTAGGAAGTTGTATTGCAAACAAATGAGTAAGGGGTTAAGTCACAAAGTCTATCACAGTTGGAATGGAAAATCATGGACAATATTTATAATATGAACTTACTTGTTGAAGAAATGATTATCGATTTTAACTTTGATTGAAGCTTTAAAATCATCCGGCATCAGTAATCCTGGTGGTGGGACATGCATTAATTCGCTGATCTGTAAGATGACATATTCATATTACTCCAGAGCTTTATTAATATTTCTACTGTGTCCTTTCGAAAATAAAACCTAAATTATTATAAACCTGCATGATAAGAAAAACCACATAAGTTTCAAGCCAATCAAAAAGTTCAGCTGAATAAAACACCATCGAAAATGAACAGACCTTCTTCCCACTTTGTATTAGTTATTCAAAGAAATTAACATAAAAAATTCGAAATAAACAGAAAAAAAAAAAAAAGCTTAAATAAAAGAAAATGTTTACCGAATGATTTACTCCCCACATGAATACAGAAAGAAGTGGCTCCTTGGCACGAAACAACTTCCATTTTGGTACCAAGACTTTTCCTTTTCCCTTTTTTCCTTTACGGGGTGTTTTCTTCTTCGTGGACATTTCTAAAAAAAGTTTAAACAATAAGTATTGCTTTAAACTAATTATGGACATGAAACGATGAAACACTAGTAACAGAGATTTCAGATTAGACAAGCAAAAAAAGCTGACCGGAACTTGGAAGGAAACTGCGCAGGAAAAGAAATACAAAAGCTGTGAACTGAAATATATGAAGAGGGTAAAAAAAAGACGATACTTAGGTAATTTATAAGTGAAAAAAAAAGATGATATTTAGGTAATTTCTAAGTGAAAAAAATTATCCTTTGTACGGAAGCTTCATGAAGCAATAAACTCCTAACCGCAAAATGAATACGAGTAAGAGTTACGATGGCATATAAAATACAGTAATATCAAGTAGGTTTAAATGATTATAAATCCGCAATATTTAAGGTGATTTCTTAAACTCTCTAAAAAATCATAGCAATTTTTCCCAATCACGAGTATAAAGCAAAATATAAGATTTATCTAAATCCATTGGAATTTTAAATTAAACCACTCATATTTATCGTTTTTAACTATGTGTTGAATCAAAACGTAACAGTCGATTCAGTCCCCATTCTCTTCCTGGTACAAACCAATGTGCAGAGTTATAATATCAACACGAAAAGCGTAATGTTTCAAATTATTGAACAAAAATAACAATTAGTCTTAACCAACAATGAAGGAGTAAACCATGATAAAATAATATAAGTGGGAGAATTATCGATTCTGAATACATAAGAACAAGATAACGACCTGAAGGAGCTGGCAATGTTCGAATATGTGAATTATGTAAGTTTGACTAAACCAACAGAGGAAAAAATTTTAATATATTTTAAGTGACCCGCGAGAAAAATTGTGTGAAAGCATGAGATCCAATGATAAAGGTAGCTAACATCTAAATGCATATGGAAGCCGTGAAAAAACTGCTAATAACGGAAAAAATCGAACTTATAACTGTGGAATGCCTGTGCGCAACAAGACGTACCGCCGAGATAAAGAGAACCTCCACGACTAACTCACCACAGTTCATCGCTGATAAGCGAGGACCCTGAACAGAAAGACCCACTTGGAAAAAAAAAAACCCCACACTAATGCATGAAACAGCAACGTGCTGATAAGGAAATAAATTAACACGGCCCCGGACGCGCACTCGTTGAAATGTTTAAGACTCCGATTGACTGATTCTGTCTGAAATACCTCGTTACGAGGCAAGGGCTAGTTACTCGAAGCAAAGAATTCTGAAACTCGGCTTTTTTGACTGGCCAAGACTTCACCAGTGAATATATCACCACTGAAAACCAGCGCTTCTCCTCGACCACAAGTCTTCGATGCAAAACTTGCTTTTCCAATAGCTGTTTATCGGTCTGAAAATGGAGGTTTTACCCGTATGTTTTCTTATTTTTACACTTACTTTCTTGGAACGAAGACCCAGCAAATGAACCAATTAGTACAAACTGACCACAAATTCTATTATAACATACCTCCTTTTTCCTTCCGCACTTACGCACACTATACTTCATCGTGCATTAGTGCTGGATCCATCAAGAGTATTTATTTCGTTTCAGGGAATCAATTTTGAAAAAGAGCCTTTAGAGCATTTAAAAAAGATCATAGTATTGCCAAGAGTTATCATGAAAATCTCACTGTAACCGAATACACCTGAAGTTATGCAGAAGGTTCATGTTTCATCTCGTCAAATACTGGGGTTTAATTGTGGATGCCACCTGCCATAAATGACATAAAATATGGATGATATGATATAACTGTCTGCTTGCACTTTTTTAATTCCCTAACTGTTATTGTAACCACGGGAAATTGCTTTGAAATATCATCTTGGATATAAAACACTTAGCAATGAACCGAAGGTTTACAGCATAAAAACGTTTATATCACCAGAGCAATTGGAAACAGTAATGATATAGAAACAACTTTAACAGCAAATAAATGACTATTGAGATCTTACCGGAAGTTTTCTCCAATCACTTCCACTCGAATCTCATTAACCTTATCTAAATTTCTCGCAGAATTCCGCTAATGCTCATGCAAATCGCAAGGCTTCAGTCATTAACTCTTATTTTTCAACTGAATTTAATAAGCCGAGTTGAAATTTCGCACTGCCTCGGCGGAACTATCTGTATGTAATCAATCGGCTACTTTCTTCATATTGGTCAGGCAAGTATAAGGTTACGTGTTTTTGCTTTGTATCACTAACAATTGCTGTGAGAGTTAAAATTAAACTTATGGTTCCTTGATATATAAACTGAGCAATGTGACAGTTACCATTCACTCCTCGTGCTTAAGGTTAGTTCTATTTGCATTAAAATAGTAAAGTGTACATACCTACATGATAATCCTAAATAGTACAAATAAATTAAATGGCGAGGTACAGAAAGGATGCTGATATTTATTTCATTCTTTAGACACAATATGATTATGGAAAATCAATTACCATCTATTCGCAAGACTTGCAGTTGTTAAGCGAAGGTATCCAATCCAGAAATTTCAAGGGCTGCTAGTTCGAACAACACTGAGATCTAATGCGATAGGTTAAACCAAACAAATTCGTGATCAGTATTAAGCAATTTTATGAAACTTTGGTACTTCGCCATACTGATAGTCTTTCCTCGATATTGAAATGGATTGCAGAACTAAGTCTGGAGATTCTACCTTAAATTCCTTCGCTCAAAAACTAAGCATTTGTAAGTGTTGGAATGCCTCAATAAATTAATAAATTGCAATTCAGAGCATAGACATAGTGAAAGCTTCAATGCGAAAAAGATTATTATTAGAAAGGAATTATACTTCTAAGCATATCTCTCTTTAGCTCTCTGGCGTCAAATCTGACACACCTTCTTCGTTCTCCTAAGGGAAATAAGCCTTATTTTCTTTTTTCATTTTTTATAATTTGACAGTTCAATTGTGTAATATATAAAAATAATATCGAGAGAAGCCACATCCGAAGTTGCTGTGGTATGCCTTATTATTAATTTCAATTCTCTATAGCCGCTGTGAAGCTTTTCTTTCTTTGATAAAATCAAAGGAAATCTTTAACCAATTACATAAAAATCCAAAAATCAAAAATTGGAATTCTTGAACGACTCTAATAACATAAAAAAGGGAAATGGATTGCACATTGCAGAGAAACTGACATAATGAAGACGGAGGCTATAAGTAACTATGTTCGCCTCTGCAGCATACCTTATCAATATCTTTGAATTTTGATGTCATAACAGTAGCATTGAAACGGATTTTCTTCAAAAAATTTATTTTTCAGAAGATTTGGATGATCCAGCGAAGTAAATAATAAGGAACAACGTTAGCGCCACCAATAACAGCATCATGATTACCAAAATGCATATCTTTTTCTGAAATGTGACATCCTAATTTTACAAAACTTCAGTATACACAACAAATCTTTCCCTTTTAAGTAATTCGTTCTGTATATTTGTTGTATGATTTACATAAAAAACAACATGCTTACTAAGAACATGAAAATGGGAAAAGAACCTTTTTATGTTTGCAAAAAAAAATCCTCTTATCCCTTTTGCAGTACGTACATAACAACATCCAAACTTGAACCAGCCACAAAAAATTGAATAAGGAAGCATTAAATTTTTGAAATTTTTTTCGAAGCATAAAAATCTCCAAACTTTCCTCCTACTGTGAAATTATGATTTGTAAATTTATATTGTTTTAGTTGTTCCTGCATAGAAAAGAGAATTTCTTTTAAAAAACAGCAAATTCTGATATTTTATTCTCAACCATTTTAATTCACGCGTTCCGAGAACACATGAAAATGAAATGATTGAAATTAGATTGTTGAACTATAAGTAGTTGTATTCGATTTTCAACAGGACTGAAATATAAAACTTTGGCCTCATTATTTAGTAGGCTCGAAACGACCGCTGAAAGTTAATCAAGGCTGCCATTCAACCCAAACTACTATTTGTCAACTGTTGCAACAAAATATTTGTGATTCAATGTCCAGAACATATAATTAAATCTCACCTTAAATCGGAAAACTGACACTAGGCAACATTTGTTTTCTGATAAGCTTTAATCTTTAATCTGCATATTTCACTGAAAGCTCCTTAACAATCTTTCAAATTTTCACATATTCAACAGCAAGAAGCAAAAATTGAATTTCGTCCACTACAAAGATAATAAAATTTCTTTGCACCAAACAATTGTTCTGATTCTAAGTGGGGAATTTATCAAGCCACTTTTCTGCTCTTGAAGAGTGGTTGGTTGATAGTGGCACTTTTCAGAAATGAAAAATAAGGTCTAGTGCTAATTTCCGTAATCGAAATAATATTTCGTATTACGACCAACATTTTTTTGGAATTATCAGATATAGATTCAGTAGTACATGAAAGGAAAAATATATTACTAAACTCATATACACGGCAACCACATAACATAACAGATTAGATTATTGCTTCTATAACGAGATAATTTTCATAAACCTCCTCACTGTCGGATAATTTTTTAATAATTATAATCAGTGCCTTTCCTTTAAGTAAGGTGATCTTTAAAAAAAGAATCTATCGCCAAAATTTCTGAGTTTTCTAAATGTTTGCGAAAACAGTCCGTTAAAATTCCTAAACCAGAGTTCCTTGTTTCGTCCTTCTTCACTGCTACTATTCTTTTACGGGTTTTCACGCAACTGCTTAAATTGCAAAACTCTGACTGCAGCCTTTGTAAAATATCACAAAAAATATTTTTCGAACACTGAGGAGATTTTTGCATATTGATTGAAACATACATCTTTAACAGTATTAAATTATAGCAATAAACTCTACGGAATTACAAAGGATTTCATTAATTCGGACATTACTTCACGAAAAAAGAAAGCAACAAACTCTGAAATCAATGACAGATCTACAAAGTTATACGGGAAATCCATGAAGAAATATAAATATAACTGCTGATTGCTTTTTAAGACTCGAATCGGAAAAGGGAAAATTATAAAATTAAACTAATGCTGGAACATGATAAAGTGGATTCCGAAGAGCAAGGATTACCTAAGAATTTAATTACTAAACATTTTTGCAGGACCAATCACAAAAACCACTTATACTTAAATGACATGAACATTCATTCTTTTTTCTTTTGATATTAACATTATTCATATACTCTGTAGCAGATATCATCATATGTTCGGGACATCAACTCCCTAAAAGTTCCCATCACAGTAACAAGCCATGGATTTCCTTAAAATTTACCAAATCCATTACAGAAGGGGAAGTTAAACATAAACAAATGAGTGCAGCAGAAAAGGATTTAAAACAATGTGAAACTTTATTCGAGGCAGTGGCAAAGCAATAAGAAACAGACCATGAAAGAGATGACTACTTTGACTGATCCTCAGCAAACAATGTAAAACATAAGTATCCCGTGCATTGATCTCGATCGTACTACAAGGCTAAACGAGTGATACGGTGAAATTGCAGGAAACTGAATGAAAGATACATTACTTAAAATGGTTTATTATTGTCACGATGCTGAATGCAATATTAATAAACATAAATTTGACTGCAGTTTATCAAGTACTAAAAGAACAGTTTATCAAGTGTTAAAAGGGATAAACAAAAGACGAATCTTACCCACAGATCATACTCCTTTGTATCTATGTGAAAATTCAATTTTCTTATACTTTTTTACCATTTATGATACATATTGAAAACACTGCATTCATAAAATCTGGCGTTAAATACCAAAGTCTCTCCTTTATAAATACACTACGTATGTGTTTTACAATAAATAAACTAAACCAAGATTGCTCTTCTTTATTCAAAAGTGTAACAAAACTGTTGCCATCCCTTTTAGAAACAAATATTAAGTATTATGAAGTTACAAGTACTCGCAAGAAGCTATGGTACTGCTTCAAAAAGAAAAAGATATGAATTAAAATAAGTAGAGTTGAAGTGATAATAATATAAATAGCTTTACATTTTAGAAAGGACTTGGGATAAATGTCATCAACATGAGAACCAGTATGGCGATTAATATTGTCACGCAAATCAATATCATTATCTTCTTCTGAAAGGAAAAAACAATTTATTCTTTGTAAATAAAAATAAGGTTGAGAGCCATTAAGGCAAGCCACGGAGCGAGAAAATTAATCCACAGAAACAATAATCAACCTGAGAGAATCAAAAAAAGAAAAAAAAAGGAAAAACAGTCGAACTGGCTCCTCTGAAATGATCCCAAAAGATTTTTAGTTAGTAAATTCTTCCTGCTTAAATAATTTAAGAAAATGATACGTGGAAAATTTTTATTAATGAAAATTTAAGCGTAATAACTGGAAAAGAAATGAAAGTTTCTTGAAAGGAACATGCACCAAAATTGAAACAATGAAATTATAAGCCATCACGATCACAACCACAAACATAATCGCAACGGTGCTCACTAAAGCATCTTAGATTTTGCCATTCAGAACAATTTGAATCTATAACTTTACCTGCGCTACTGGTCAGAGATTGAAAAAGTAACATCTAAGATGACATAACTACAAAATCCATCATATCTTACATTAGACAGCACAACATGGCACAGGAAATAAAGGCTTGAAAAATTGGATTTTTTCAAGTTTTTCCATTCCAGTAACAAAGAGGTTAATGAAGAGTCATTATTAATTATTAAATAATTAAATCATAAAAATGTGAGATTTTTTTGGCAACCAATAAAACAAGGGAAAAAACAAAATCACTGAATTCATTCCTTCTATGAAAGCAAACTTTAGGGAGTGAATAGATAATTGTATGTGTAATGATGTTTGTGTTGCTAGCAATATTTTCTTCTGTCAAGCTGAAATGATTTTCCAAAAAGAAAAGAAAAAAGCTAACAACTCCCTTGCGCCCTGAGTATTCAATATCAATTCTATGCTATATTTTCTAGTTCTCCTGTATCCGTCCAACCACTGATATCGCGTGCAATAATTAAGATGGGAAATAAAAATAAAAAGGAATAAAAATAGCGATTCAAAAGAGGAAAAGAGCACCGTCACTTAAAATCCAATTTAAGAAGAGGCAAATCCTTGAGATTTACAGACTAATAAAATGTAGCAATCACTTTCCTAAGTCTTTATGTGTTACATTACTTTTTAGAGCTGGAAGAAGCGTTTCAATAATGCTCAAGTTATTTTAGTTACTTCTATTTATGAGATTTCTAATTATATTCTTACCGATAATAAAAATTCCTTTAATGAAACATAATAGTAATTGTATTATTCTTCGCTATTATAAAGCTACTTCTACCAACTGTAAATACTTGTTTATTGTAAAACACCGATGAATTTATCGGTGAAGAATGTTTTTATTATGAAATCTCTAAACTCGTCAATTGAGAGCTACTTTTAATAAGGTTCTAAAATTAGGTCGATCCTCCTCAAAAACTATGATATGTACAAACATTCCATGCAAACAACATAATCTGACAATTGCAATGAAATTAATTTAAACTGCTTCCATACATTTGAAATGATTGAACGAGAAATGTTCCGAATAGAATCCGTGAAACCCACATCGATAGTAAAACCGACAATAACATATCTGCCACAAAAACAACGACAGTTAAAGCTCAGCGTGAAAATCGAAAAGCTTGATTTGATCACTTATTTAGTTTTCGATTCAATGATTTTGCAAATCTAAAGTATGGAATAAATTTTTCGAAACTGAATTTAATGCATCTTAAATTGCATAACTGCACAATGAACTTTTCGATCTTTTTTTGAAGTGAACGGGAGAAGCCAAAAACACCAAACAGTAATTGCAAGTGGCATTAACGTGTAAGTGTACTTACTGTATATGAGAAAATGTGACAATGTTATACAATAATGAAAGACATAACACACAATGACTGGATACATAACCTAACGATTAGGGGGGATTGCTATCCCATTTTCATGGAATTATTAAAACCAAAAATCTATCATCTGTTGAAAAATAAATCAAGAATTTAAAACTATCATATATACCAATCTTCAAGTCTTCAAACACTTCACATTCCTTAAATGTTTGAAGAACAAAAAATTAGTTTCTCTACTTAAAGAATTACATGCTTTATTTTATGCCAGTAGCGGAAGGCTCTGCAGTGCCATTTATAATCTTTTTCTCATGCATTTTCTTTCAGCTACAATGAGGAACAGGAACTTGAAACGTCCAAGCAACGGCGTTGCTCTCAGAAAATATCAGGAAAGAGAAACTTACCCTTCTTGCTTTACTTTGGTACTGGACGGCTTTTTTCGTGTCAGCAACTGCCCGATCAACAAATTCCTTCGCATGTTCTACGTTATACTCTATCCGATCTACCATTTCGCCCTAAAAATGGTATTAATCACAAATCACGACTCTGCATCCAAATTCATTACACACTTCCGAAGTCCCTATAAAATATTGCTAATATGATAGTTATGTATGATGTAAAAAATACATGGATTTAAACTGCTGTAATTTAAAAACTGATTTAATGACTATATGGACAGCGTCACTGAAAGCACCTGCATAAGATTATCTAAAAGAGTGTGCTTTACCAAAAAGTATTAAATACACACTTTTAGATAATGATTTGACAAGTGCAATGGTATTAATCCTGAAATAAATTCCAATAGAAGTGATATACAATCAGATTTGTCACAAAATACTGTCAGTAATAAAGGAGGAATGACAGAAACCATAATCATTGAAAAATGGCTTCAAAACAGGATGTTTTAATATTTTTAAATTTACCTGAGACTCAACAAGCATCGCCATGTCCATAAACATATCATGTAATTCGCGTATACTTGATTCTAATTTCATGATATCATTATGACGAGCCTCGATATCTGCTAACGTTTGCCGTGCTTGTTGCGTATCGGTAATTATACCTTGCGTAAATACACCCGGATTTCCAGATTCGATCATTTCTTCTAGATCCTGGAAACAGATATATATATATATATATAAAGTTCATTTGCCACAAGTGATATAATCCAGTAATCCAGGTGATTTGGACTACTAATCCGACAGTTGGACGAGACAGATAAAAAAATAGTCGCTCGATAACATGAATCAGCCTCGGAAATTCGAATATAATATTTTCGGCTGTACAAATATCAAAGTTTTATTTCTCAACTAACATTTGAAGAATTTCATGCTCGTGAAACCAATTCTAACCGAATACTGCGTTGGTAAGAGTATTTCCAGAACATGCTATTATGATAAATAGTCATCCTACTTCTATAATTCACATACTAAATATTTTGCTAATTTGGACGTCTGAAAAAAATATTGTCCTCGAATTTTCCCTTCATTGAACAGAAATTCCATACCACTCACACTTCATACTTTGAATTTTATGTAATAGTCCTTGTAGTTGAGAACTATCGAAATATATAAGTCAAAAATTTCAAAAATAAACAAACTCACTTCATCGCCGACTTGCTTGCCAGCAATATCTAACTGCCTTTGAATACGACCTTTACAACGCTCTCGATAATCTGTTTGTGTTTTATTGTAATCCGTCATCACTTCAACGAACTTTCTGGAAAGCGTCGAATGTTGCGTCTTTCGTATACGTAAATCAGCTGACGATAAACCACTACTTTCATCATGCTCAATACTATTTTCGATCACTGAAAAATACTTCATCCAGTGAAGACAATATTTAACTTCCACTACTACCATCAAATAAATCAACATTACTGGAGGAAACGGTAACGAAAAAAAGGTAATGCTGAACCCTTTAGCACATGAAGAAGACACTGCTGTATCCCTCAGTTTTTCAGGCAGCTCTGAAACACCGTAGTGTAGCAAATGTAGATATAAATAAATATTGGAAGGATTCAGTTTTAGATTGCTCTTTAACATCTTTCACAACTAATTTCATCCGATTTTCCACAGAAACCTCACGACTTGCATTACTGATGGGAAAAGATCTTACGTCCTCAGCATCCTCTATCCAACTGAACATCTTTACATACTAGGACTTGACAATATAGAAAATAAACTAACATTTCAGTTTCCCTCGAACTTTGTTTGCAGTTTTCTTAATACTAGCCATCAGCTCATCTAATTCCTCTTTTGTTTCTGTAAAAAGAACAGTGACAAAACATTTCGAGAATGAATTTTTGTACTAAAACCAATTATTCCAGTTCTATTCAAATGAAAAAATTAGAAGTATTCTGGAAGAAGAGACAGATTCACTTGGAAGATACTTCTTTGGTTTCTGATTAATCATGGGTGTGAATGCTTGAATGTCATATCTGAAGTATATGATTAAAGAATAAATTCGTCAGAAAAACCATGAAATAGGATATATTTTAATCGGAATAATTGGGTTAAACTATTAAGGTAAAAGAAAATTGAATTTAAGCAAAAAAGTCTTGAAACCTAGAAGAGACATACTAGGATCATTAACTGGATTGGAAAGAATCGCTGAATGTTTCTTCTTAACTTCTTCCACATTTGATGCGATTAAGTCTACACTACCTCGTATTTCTTCAACCTTAACGATTGGAAAACTTGTTAAGAGAGAAAGAACTGCACAACGCAGAATAAATTATTGAAATTAACTCTTCTTTCTATAACAGATTACAGGCAGTTTTTAGTTCGTTGACTGCAAAGTGGAAGAAAATATTTCGGTAAATGTAAATAAAATAAACAAGAAACAACAATCAAACTGAACTCATTTGTTTTATCCTAACTCAAATCAAAATTAAACTGATTACACTTTATGTAAGTATAAATAAAAGAAAACAAAAAGCTTAACCTGTTCAAAAAATTCCTCCATGAATTGACCCTGAGTGCTATCCGTTGCTGCTATCTCATCTTCATGGTCTTCTTCAGACTGCGCCTAAAATGATATTCATTTTCCGCTAAAATCTTTTTAGTTTTCCGCTAAACTCAGCTAGAATGAAAGTAATCCGAGGAAACAAAATAATAAGTTTCAACAGCTGATTCTGAATTTTAATAGAAATATGGAATTTTCAAGAGAAGGAGATATTTATGTATTTGTGATCAGTTTCACAGCCACTATTTGGTTATTATCGACTTTCTAGTATCCGACTACGTAACAGGAAAACTCAGCTAGAATGAAAGTAATCCGAGGTGCAAGAGTCACATAATATCAGCCATATGATTAATCATCACGTATATTTGTATTCTCTCTATTAGTTTCAGGCTCAGAGTGCTGGTAATTATCAGCGGCTTTATTCTAGCTAGAAAAAATAATTTGTTTCAGCTTGTGTTATTTGTTAANCTCTATTAGTTTCAGGCTCAGAGTGCTGGTAATTATCACCGGCTTTATTCTAGCTAGAAAAAATAATTTGTTTCAGCTTGTGTTATTTGTTAAACAAAAAAATAATACTGAGAATTCACTTAAGTTTTTCAGGAAGGAGTGAAAAAACATTCAAAACGATATTTAGAAATTGAGAAACTAGCAGCGGAGTATCTTCGAAATTTTGAAGCTGAAACTTAATGTCACCTCCAAAAAAAAATCGAATAGAAGGTCGAGAGACAAATATTGGAATGAACAGATGTATTTGTACACTACTAAGACTAACGAAGGAATATTTCGAATTAACTATTAAAAGCTATTTTCAAATTATCATGATTGACAACTGAAATTATTTCTTATTCGAAATGAAATATCTTAAAATTCCAGCACAATATTTCTGAGATTCATAAAATGAAATGGTAATATGAATCGCTGTAAAGCACCTATGAAAAAAGTGCGTCCAATCGCTCAAACAAATCACTTGGCATAAGCGATGGATGTATTGCAAAATCGAAAAATTGTGATTCATGTGACTGCAACGTACCTATTCCGAAAATTATATCTGGCTTGAAAAAAAAAAATTTTTTTTTTTTGAGAAATCAATTTACTCTAGCAATCGAAAAAATCTTAAAATATGTAAAAATTATAAAAATATTAAGAAAAAAAACGTACCGCTTTTAGCGCACTCAAACGATCCTTGGTCATAACTGCTTAAATAGTAGATGATATTGTCCTCTTAAGGATTGGAATGTTGATGAGTAATTTTGATAAATCAGACACTTCAGTTTTAGAGAACTGTGTTAAACCTTATCTGAGCTGAAGATAAAATTATCATATCGAACCAAATTATAGGAGCAATCCATTCACAGACATGCAACCCTGTAAATAAAGCGTTTATTACCATTAAATACGAGGCAGCAGAGTATACCATGGCGTGGTGTTGGGCGTTATCGAGAATATACAGCGTTACATTCGTTATTCGTTATTAAAAAAAAAAATGCACACGAACGAAATCGTTGCTTGAATTAAAATTTCTTACTGAAATAACACCATTCAAGTATATATATATATATATATATATATATATATATATATAATATATATATATATANTATATATATATATATATTACACCTAACAAAATACACATATTTCTGATGTATTTGGAAAGTCGTATATATATTACACCTAACAAAATACACATATTTCTGATGTATTTGGAAAGTCGAGCAGGCAATGTGACAATAAACAGTTGCAACAATAAAGTAAACAATTGGTCATTTTGTTTTGGCAAAATGGCTAGCAGCTAAACAAGCAAACAAACAAATGGTCGGCCAGTGAGATATGCAAGTTTAAATTAGGCGAGAAAAAATAAATATTTCCTTAAACACTAAAATTAGCGCGATGACGTATAAAATCTAAATGCAACATAACCGAAGCCAAAATGAGGGACGATTATTGACAAATTTCTGTAGTACTAATTAGAGGTAATCATCGCGTATATTTAGAATTTATAGGAATTTTACTGTCAAACACTCTGAAACAATGCTGTTAGCAACTTTCTAAGAAATCTTGATTGCCATTTTGAGCAATATGAACTGACAGTATAAATTCTCTTGGGAGATTCAAAGAATTTATTAAATATTGTAAGAGTGCTGAAACGTTTTGTAGGCCCGTTTAGTACAGTTGTTGAAATTGCTGAAGTGGCCAGTTTCTCCACAATATTTGAAATTTGCTTAATTTTGAATTTTTTTTTTTTCCTTCCAAATGAGTCTTTTTTTGAGGGTTCGGCGAGAAAAATTTTACCCAACCTCATTTTATTTGCTTGAAGACTAAATAATGTTCACTCAGAGTCTGAAATATTTTCTTCAATTTACTTTAAATTTCATTGCACAAGTGTGATTTAAAAAACCTTTATAGTATTAAGATGACACTTAAATCGGATTTCCTACAAGAAGTATTGATGAAACATTCCTGAAACGAAATATTTGCTTCACACGATATCTGTTAGCTCATTTTATTGAAGTCTAAAATAAATTAAGTAAGGGTTTGACGGAAAAAAAACAAGAAATAAAGGGAAAATCAGCTAAATTCACATACTTTTCTTCCCTTTAAATATAGGCTCTTGCATATTCACCTCTATTTTTTTTCTTTTAAATTTATTCGTTACTGAATAGTTTAATTACTCAGTTATTTCCTTAGATTTCCTTGAGTGACTAAATCCACCCAATTCTAGCAAAGAAAAAAGTATTTAAATAAGACGAAACAATACAAAATATTACTATTATTACTTTATTATAAGGACGTAATACAAGAAGTGACCACTCTTTTTACCGATAATAAAAACACATTTACGAAACAAATGTATAAATGTGTCTGTAATTTTACTTTTCGCGAAGCATTGAACAATTCTAAGGCAATACGCTCTTAATCATATGTTTACTTCATATTTTGGTTGTTACATCATCGACTAACATTACCAACAGGGAAGTATCAACATCGCACTGCAATTTTTAAACACACTTTTTTCGTTTGGTAACAGAAATCCTCGAAATAATATTGTCTTAAAAACTTTAAGTATTAAGGATAATTAGAATGGGTTTAGAATAAAATATCCGCAATGATAAAAAGTTTCGACCTATCAGTGGACGAGTGCAAAACACGAACAATTATTCCCTTACTAATGGGATGTATGAATTTTATTTGTGAAAAGACAAAAAGGCCAAGTTCTACTACGAAAATTACTTAAAAAAGATTAACTATAAAAAAATTCGGAAAAGAAATGGGAACAAACACTGATATTACGCTTTAATTTTTGCGGTGAAAAAGTTCAAACGCTAATAACAAAGCCTAGAAAACTCTGACAGTGTCAACTTAAGCAGAAAAAAAAAAAGATGTGTTTGATGTATCAAACAAATATTGAGGACAATACTACGGCCCGTGGCCAGTTGTAGTAGTTCAGTGTGTCGATAAAGAAGTATCACGTAATTCATGGAATACATTCGATCTTATTCAAATTATGGTGAAATAAGGAATATGATGCGAGATACTGAGTAGAGTATGATCGATAAAACCGCACTCTTCGTAACAATTTTATTTCATGGAATCCGCCTTTGGAAGGACGGTTGTTCTGGATTTATAGGAAGACCTGAAGACACAAACAAGATAATCCATTTCATATTTCGAGAATCTTTTCAAGAATCCTCCTAGTAGTGCTTTAAATCCTAAACAGTTCGAGAACTATAAGAAGTAAAGATATCGGATTATGGCCAGAAATGGCAAAAAAGCCATTAAGTCGAATAATACACCATTTACTTCGCCAGAAGTAGAATGAAAGATGATAAAATTGCAATGTAGGTAGGGTACGGTAACAGGCACACGGTATCTGATAAGAAAAAGGAAACAACAGTTAGTAGTAGAGAGAGAAAGTTAATTGTGAGGAAAAAGGGATGAGAGTTAAGGTGTGTGAAAGGGATATTTTGGAAAAAAATAAGTGAGTGCAGAGAGAGAACAATGGTAGCAAAAAGTAAAAGTAAAAGCAAGGAAGGTGGAAGGAAAAGGAACTAGGCTATTAGCCCAGTGTGTTTGTTAAGTGCGGGAGAGAGGGGCAGCAGAACGATGGCCAAGATCTGATTTGTAAATGCAGAACTGCTACTGGCAGGAAACGCCGTCACAAAGGAAGAAGGCGACAGTACCAAGAAGAAGCGGAGGATGAGCAGGAACCCTCGTCGGGATGCCGTTCGCGGATAATCGATCGGGGTCTATTGGCAGGATGAATTGCAGGCTACTAGTAGCAGTAGCAGCTATATACACAGCTTCTGTTGTCATGTCGGAAGAACATTTGATATGTGCTTGTATGTATCTCGCCCACGGCTTCTGCTTGAAGCAGCCGTGTGGCCCAAATTATGGCAGAAGGGAGGAATTCGATTACTTCCGAGAGATTAGCTAATTAGATGGCTGTGGATTGCGACGATGATGATGTGGGAGTGATAATTAGGCGATAATCAAGTTGATAACACTATCGAATGTCCGTCCACTTACACCGATCACATCTGAGGTAATGAAAGCTCCCTCTGTCTCTCCCTTCCCTTCGTCGTTTGTGGCAGTGCAAAAGAGTCAGTCGTCGTGAACATTATTATTGAAATATGTCATTAAAATGGAAATGTTGAAAGGTCATCCGAGCCCTTTGTCTTCCTTTCACTAGTGATTCTTATCAGCTCTCTCGACCATGCTTACTGCTGAGAATACGACGGGTTCAACAGTCTCCTTTGAGATGCTGAGGAAAGTTCAGGAAAGGAACAGAAATAAAGTTGAACGAACTAAGAACCTCCTCAAAATATCAGCAACGTCAGAATCAGCGCAGCAGGACGGAGAATTGATTGCACGGGTAGCTAGCATCTTTCGGCACACAAAAAGCTTCCCACGGCGAACTGCATTAAGTTCCTTCCTAGTTACAGGGTGTGAAGCAATAAAAGTGTTTTATGACAAATGAATTACAGGAATGCAGCCATACTGCTGCTAGCCAATAGTCTAGGCTAACTTGATGGCTTAGCTATAAGTGATGAAAGGCACGTTTCTGGAATTAGAACACCTTTGACGAGATGTGTCTTCGAAGAAGGCGAAGGCATGAAGAGTCGGAGATAGGTAGTAATGACTGCGTGTCATACGTGAAGACGGAAATGATTCATGATGAAGTTAAGTGGGAAGAGATTAGGTACTACTACTGATGTTGGATTTGATCACTCACATTACTCACTCGTACCGTTGTTGCCTAATTTCAGATTTAAAGAATTCACTCATCTCGATGTTTGCAGATAACAAAAGAAATGCATGTGAAGTAAGTTAGCACCAAATCTTGTGTGATCACCTCCTCAGCTGCCATAAAGAGATATCTATTAAAATATGAGGAAATATGGAGAAGTGGACAGGCGACACATGCAAGCGACAGGAACAAATGCTGTGAGATTCATTGTGAAGCAAGATTAGGCTGTTTTCAGATTTTGCTAGCCAAGTTGGAAGGTTACTGAAGTCTAGTGGAGTGGGAGCAACGAAAAGGCAGGTGGAATGAATGAATGAACTGGCGGTCGTGATGGCGATTAGGCCAGCCAGACTGATGGATGACATGGGGACCTGCTCCACCTGCTGCATTCTACTTTATTCATGCATCCTTCCCTTCTTCCAGGCCCAACTGATTTGACTTCACTTCTTGGTCTTGGCTTTATGAGCTTTAATCTATGCATATTCCAGCTGCATGCGCCCCATCTATTTATGTCTCGAAAGGACATACATTAGCGCAGTGCAACTCATGCGCCGTTGTGATCGATCGGTTAGTTGGCTGAGTTCATTTAAAACTTAGCATTAAGTCTCTAGAATGGGACACTGAATGTAGGGATAAATGAATTGAGCCGACTAGCATAGGCCTAGAAGGGGAATTATTTGTAACAAGTTTACCAATCATTTTATTCACATTTTGTCGAGAAACTCGAAGGCATTTCAATGACCAAAAAAAAAACTAAGAATCGCAAAGGAACAGCTTAGATAGCCGTGACTTGTGAGTTTAGTTCGTTAGTAATAATAGCATTATATATATATATATCGTTTCCAAAAACCCTTCTTGTGGTTTGATGAAGATTTGCATTAAATTAAATCTTTTTCAAGCTTTCTAAGTAATTATCACATAAAGATGTGAAACGACAACAAATTAAACCGAGTAACTGAAAAAATGGTGTGAAACAGCTGTAACTTTAATGCCCAGAAAAGTAAGGTGATAATTGAAGAATATAATAAAGGATCACCACCAAGTAGAAAGATAATGATGGTATTGTGATCCGTTGTACTAAGTGTATGCTCATTTAACCCCACAAATACTGTTTACTTTTAATTAACAGCAACGTTTCATGAATGTCCTTCAAGTAATCCATAAGAAATCCGGCCCCATTAAAAAGGAGAAAATGATTTATTACAGATGAGAGTTGAGGCGTCTTCATGCTTGCTGAATAATAAAATTATCTTTGTAACTACCAATCTGATACGCTATTTATAACCACACTCCTTTATATGTCATCAGTTGAGGAAGGCAACATATACGCCGGAATGGTTTTGTAGTCATCGCGATCGCAACGTACTGGTGGCCTTGACTTGATCTACGAAAAATTCATGTTCATTTAAATTCGCATTGCTTCAAAAGTTTCGCACTTCTAATAACGAAGAATTGCGTACCTCTTTGCTTCTTCTGGCAACTCTTTTCTTCGGAACATGTGTAGCAAATGAATCCTGATCATCCTTGCGCTGTAATATGGATGCAATGAATGCTTCCAGTGGAATATGTTTCAAAATATGTGAATCGTTCTGATACAGTCCCCAATGTCTAGATATTCAACGCAAACATTCTTTGTGGATTGTGCGTCGTATGTGCTTTGTTTTTAATGATTAGGAAATATATAAGGAGTTGAGTCGATCAATGAGATTGTTTCTGGAATCTGCTTACAGTTTAAGTATCCTACGTTTGGTTCACCTAACCTTAATTAGCTAGTGTGTTTCTCATTTGCCCATTCACTGTTCTCTTCATTCCGAGAAAAAAGGGAACTTTTAACTATTCCCGATTCAAGCTAGTAATGAAATTTACTCTTAATTTATTGAAATACACATGCATTTATATGCCCTTTATAAAATATTCTGATCCCAGCCATCATTCCACCGAAGATCTGAAAGAACATACTTGGAGTACAACTTCTGGTTGCGACGAGTCCAAATTTTTCTTCAGTTTTAACGATCTTGATTTTGAATGTGACTGGAAATTTTATATTTTACTTAATCTTTACATAATTTTACATGATCCATCAGTTATAACAAATTTAAAGAATATCTTACACCATCTCCGAACTTATACATTAAATTTTGTCTTCTAACTTCTCTTGATTTACTGCTGCTTAAAATTTAAAAATTCACTCGATGACTGGATATGACAGCATCTTGGTAATTTTGAACACTGACCTAAATATACTCTTACTATTCGTACAGGCCACCTATCTCTCTGACAAAATGGTTTGCTTACTTGAGTAGTTAGTTTCACGCTTTCTGCCTGTGTTGCTTCTACCGACTTTTCGGACTAAAAAGTTCTCTAATGGAATTTTGCACTACCACTCATCAGTAAGCAAATTTAAAAAAATAAGTTGTTAATTTGTCATTCCATCAATCCATATCTTTAAGATTTCAACAACTGGATGCCATGAAAGCCCCTCGAACTAATAAATAGGAAGGGCTGTTCCGAACTGTTTTCCCCTTTACGCATTTCACGTCGTGCTTGCTTATCATCACTGATTAGTGAAGCACGCCAGCTTATTCCTCAAAGTTAAACAGCTTGAAGAGAAGTCCACAACTGAAGACGCAACTGTCATAAGAGATTTTGCATCATTTGTTAAGTACACCCAGAAACAAGTCATTATGCTGCAAATATGATCGAAATTAATCACCGATGTACGAGGAACTGAGTGCGATTTCGATAAAACTGGTGATATGGCACTCCCTAGGTATGGTTTAGATGTTCGAGATATTGGAGGTGTTCGTGTTACACTATTTACCGGTGCTGTAGCAAATCCAGTTTCATCCGAAGTAGCTGAATGGTGATTGAATTTTGGATTACGATCAACTGATCGGTTGCAACACCCCCACCAAAACAACACTGCACTCACCAGAAGTACCGAGACTGTTTGCATACTGAAATTACTACCGTAAGAAGTGTCTACAGAAACATGGTTCCAGATAAATCCTTCGCCAGATTTTTTAATTTACCCAAAAATATGTTGTAAATTGAAGACTTAAAGATAGCACACACATCAGAATACAACAGTAACATTCCCCTAAATTCTTACTGACGATTGCTACTACCATGTTCTTTAGCAACATTGACTGCAAAATTACAATACTGATTTGTCGCTCCTTTCACTTTCTGTAGGAAATTTAATATGAACTAAGATTCAACAATATAGGAAGTAACTTCCGCTCATTATTCTTGTCCTTTACATTTAAAACAACATTAACACACCAAAAGAATGATACGCCAATAACTGCCTCCATCGATCATCGGTTTTATAAGTTGCAAACTATAAAAATCCGTGGTCTCACTTAATGATTTGGATCACCTCTCACAACTTTACAAAATTGATAACAATGAAATATAATAGACAACTGCACCTTTATATGGCCAATTTTTCATGGAACAAACAAAAAAAAAGAACAAATAAAAATTAGAGACTGCAGTATGAACTGCGAAAGTACTGGGAAACAATCTTCACGCAAATAACATTAAGAGCCAAGAGGATTATTGCAGACGCAGCTTTTTAAACGTATGTAGTTACCAGTTCATCAATTAGACCATTACTTAGTTTAGCAGCAATTGATTCATGTGGTAATCATAATTTGGAAATCGAAGACTATATTCTAATAGTGTGCGAAAAGAACGCAGTGTAATTGATGTATCAAGTGGTAATCAAAACTAATTAGAGTAATAGTGTTTCAGCTGACTGATTGCAAATGCTAAAAATGCTTCAAAACATTGGTAGAGTGATACAGCGAAAGTTTCTTGTAGCTTATTGAAAGTATATAAAGTTTAGGAATATGTTGCCGATATATATATATTTTCGTGTTCTTCATATATATATATATATGAAGAATGATAAGATTCTGGACACAGGAACTTTCATACTGATATTTGTGTTTTGCCGCTTTTTAAAGAGAACTAGATTATTATAATAGAAAAGAAGTAACACGAAAATATTTCTACTGCTCCAGACTTCTTCCTTTACGTTTGGTTAGCACAAATGACGCTTGGTAAAACAATGTTCCCAAAAGCAGAAATACCTGAAAACTGATTTTTTATTTTGAAAAACACCCTACTTATACATACTACAAATACTGTAGTAAACAACAAAGTAAATCTTTTCAGCTGTGCTTTACAACACTTAAAGACTGAAAAGTTCAGTAGATTTGTTCGTTTACAGTACGTGAGCACAGAAATTTGTTAAATTCAAGAAAAGACACGAAAAACACTGTACCGTGCAGACAGCAATTCGATTCTTCCAGCTCTCCCTACCGATATATATTGGTGGGAGATACCGATGATGCCCGAAACTGCCAGAAACCATTTGTATCAAGTCATAAGTTAAAACAGAATCAGCTAGTAAACATAATAAAAATGCTATTAAATTGAATATCACTTCCTGAAAATTTGCAGTCAATAAATATAACGCTCGTATAGTCCTTCATTTCAATGCAAATTTCTAAAACGATACATTTTCGAATTTTTCCTGCTTTTAGATGCTTCTTCCGATGGTACTAACCCAACAGATCATCTTTTGCACTGCAAATAATTATGGGATGTAAAGTTTGTAAAACAATGACATTTGGATGAACAAGAGTGACGCTGTCGGTATCTTCATACAAGTGAAACTGTTAAAACTAACGACGTTGTAGACGTTTTTTATACCCACAAATAGTGTAACCAATGTCATGAACGTGAGCACGATGAGAAACACGCAAATATGAAAAACTACCGTGTAGAAAAACCACTGGTATTTTCCATCACTGATAAAAATTACAACAACCAATGAACACACCTGGAAAAGAATATCCATGTGTTACAACTGGAAAAGTGCTGCTAATCACCCGCCTAATAATAATAAAAATAATAATTACTTGTAAATGAGGACCGTGATGAATATGTTACAGTTTATACAAGATGAAATCAAAAAATTGAGAACGGATACAACGAGAAATGAATCAGTTTGATAATTTCGCTTACTTCCATCGGAGTACTGAGCTGTTCAAAAATTCGAAGAATCTAAAATTTTGGAAAAAAAATGTTCCAAAATCATTTTGAGAGAGATGCAAAAAAGAAAAAAAAAGATACGAACAAGTAGATAAGACCGAATGGTAGCTATAATGAAGAACATTGAAACACAGAACTGCGAGATGCCTGCTTCGTTGGAATTGACAATCAGAAAGCTCTGAATGATTCACTTTTAATCCTAAAATTAGGACGAATGTTTCGAAGCAAACGAATGCCTGACCAACTGAAGCCATTTGAGGATCGGTATTTTGGAAATGCACCACACTGGTGAACGAATAACCATCTGAATCTGCGAGTGGAACGATGAGGTTGAAGCTCGAAAGGAGACTTCTCCTGAAGTTGCAGCAAGCTGTCGTTGTTGCTACTGCAACTAATGATGCTGATTTCTTTAGTGCACCACCTCTCCTCCTCCGGGAGCTTTTCTGGAAGATACACATCGTGCTATCTGTTCACAGAACTCTCCCTCTTTCCTTTTTTTTCGACTTGATAATTGTACAGACTCGAACATCCGTACTGCACACACACATATTGCCCAGCCTGATATATTTAGTGCAGCACGTAGTCTGAGTTCATCATAAAGCAAGTGAGGGAAGAATGTTTTAAGCAACAACTTCATGTGCTCCACTTCTCGTCACAGTACATCTGAAGTAGCGTGGATTCCGATGAAGGAAGTAGACTGAGGTAGGAACTGGAAGAGCAGGGGACATGGAGGCGTTAGTCTTTCAAGGGGCAGCTCGGACAAATGTTGAATTTGCAACCGATAGCTGAACAGGTGAAAGACGTACGCACGACACGTCCGTGTAGAAAGAAGTGTGGGAAGGACGTGAGGTCGGCAGCAGGATCGGAAGGGGTATGAGCTGCGGGGCTTAAAGGTTACAAGGAATGAACCGTTGCCGACACTGCCTGGGAATGCTCTGCAGCGGG
Source organism: Setaria digitata (assembly GCA_003640385.1). Classification (NCBI taxonomy): domain Eukaryota; kingdom Metazoa; phylum Nematoda; class Chromadorea; order Rhabditida; family Setariidae; genus Setaria; species Setaria digitata. The sequence continues at coordinate 149,611 of RCAB01000092.1, forward strand.
TGGGGAGGAGGAAGCAGGCGGGGGAGATGGGCTTGATACGGTGCGAGCAGGCAGCTCCAGCAGCCAGCTGGCTCTCCCTTCAGACTCCTGCAATCAATCCGAATGAAAGAAACGGAAACCGAGCTCGGAACATCCGACCACTGCTCGTGCTGCTTATGCTGCTGGCGCTGCTGACCTCTCGATACCTTTATATAGGGGTCGAGCTCGAGCTACGGTGTCGGGTGTCAGCCGCCCTCCCGTGACGTCGGAGGTGCATCGTGGCGTCTTCGTTCTCTTCAAACATAAACAATCAGTGCATCGTCAGAAGCGAAGCTAAACAATGCTGGACGTGCCACGTGAATGCGAGCTGCTCTCCGTCTGAGATTCACTGGATGAGCTTCGTTTCATTCAGACTAATTTTAAAAATAATTCACACAGTGTTCTATGCCAAGAGGTCACGTTGTAACACGTATACTAATTCGAACATTAATTGTGTGGAACCACAGATCCATTAAACACCATGTACATCAATCACGGCGTGTTTGTTTACTAGTGCGACAGATTCACGTGGGTAAGCAAAAAAATCCATAAATAGAAAGAAGATCTGGGGGAATGGCCATTCTGTTCATTTTACAGTTAGAAAGCGGTTTTCTTTGAAACTATCTGGTTTCAGGATGAGGCTCTTCCGGAAGAGACCAGTTCCGTTGGTCGGTTGACTTCGCCTCACAAGTCCAATATGACTTTTCGCAGCTAGGGACTTATGTTGCTGACTGTGGAGTTAACACAATCAGCAACATAGTAGTGGAGTCACTTCTCCAGTTCACCGCTCTGGTGAACAATTAACTGGTCTAGACGTTATTCATCCGACTGATTGAATGTAAAAATTCTGGAAATAAGACATTCCTAGTTTCAGGCGCCAGTACCGTTACCGGATAGAGATAACATTGCCGAAGTCCTGTACATGAATTATGAACAAAAGGTATTGCCAGTACCTTTTGCATTTCTCCACTTTGATTGAAGAGGAAAAAGAATCAGCCAGTTAAATACTACATGCTAATGTTGAACAATGCAATTGAATAGTGAATGTTTCTAGATCACAGTTGAAGAGTGAAGTTGAGAGTTTTGAATTACAAGCAAAAACTTATAATCAAATCATGAAGTTGTCGGTAGTGACTAAATTAGCACTGATAGGAATTTCTACAGTTTATTCCACATGGTTGTTAAAATTTGAGATGCTGCCTATGGAGAAGCGTCATATTTATGATCAGTTTTACACTCCGTCTTTATATCGCGCAGAGTTTGAGGCGAAACCAATGGTTCTATTCCTTGGACAGGTTAGCTTTTCTTTCAGAGGCCGAAACGGTTAGAACTCTCATTGTCTAATCGAGGATAGATTGAAATGACTTCCTTGATAACTGAAACGGAAAGGAAACATATATATCGGCGTTTACGCCTGCAAATGGATCACTTTTGCATTGAATTACACTGAACGTAAACAATCTCAAGTATTCGGTCGGTAAAACATCGATGATCAAATTTCTGCTAAACGGAGTAGAATATCCGGGTAGTATGATTGGACCGGAACCGACCACGGATTGTTTTACAGTAATTTATCACTCTGCTAATACAAGTACTGTCATGGGGACGTCGCTTGCATCCGACAACACTTTGCCATTTCAGGTTTGGTGTTGTAATTTTTAAACAATTTTGGCAGATACTTTGTTCGACTAATGACCGAATTAGCAGTAGACGTCTGTATATCCATCCTTGTCCTTTGTGAAATCCTTCATTACATAAGATGAGTACATAAGAGGATGTTGAAGTTTCTTTCCATCATTTTAGACAAAGAAACGTGAAAAATTTTTGTTTCAAGGAGTGCGAGTATTGTTTTGCAGTCGTTGAATATGTTTGGTTCAGCGTTCCTGACACGAATGCGTGGTGCAACACTTCCTGCCAAGTTATTGGAACATATTACTTTTATGGATACACCTGGAATATTGTCGGGTCAAAAACAACGTTCGTCACGTGGTTATGACTTCGCATCCGTCGTAAATTACATTGCTGGAAAGGTGGGATTTTTTCAGAATTTCAAGAATTTCAGCTTATTTCGTCCCAATTTCCTCAGAAGAATATCACGATGATATGATTACATGATAATTTAATTAATAGCTACTTGTTTCTGTAAAGGTCGATATGATCGTACTTTTGTTTGATACATCAAAATTGGACATCAGCGATGAATATAAGCAAGTGATACAATGTCTTAAAGGCAACGAAGAAAAAGTATGATCTAAGTTTCTTATACTTACTTTTCAATGTTTTACAGTTTTCAGTTGCTACTCCGTCTTTCTAATTTACGCTGTCAACATTTTTCTTATCCTTCATTCATTATACTGTGCAAAAAATAGCACTGTTCAGATTAAGATAGTGCTTAATAAAGCAGATCAGGTGGGAGCAGCGGAACTTATTCGAGTACGAGGTGCACTGATGTGGAGCTTGAGCAGAATCCTCGAATCGCCTGAAGTTCCCAAAGTCTTTATTGGTTCCTTCTGCACAGCTGATTCTAAAGATACAATCGTTAGTATTTTTGTTATTTTCCGACGATAGTCAAAGCGGACTTTGTTATGCGGACTTATCTGTTTTGGATGTTGGATTGAAAACTTTCTATTGTCTGTTCTTTTCCGTTTAGAGCTCGGAAGTCCATGAAATTTTTACACAAGAATATATTGATTTCTTTGATGAATTGAAATTACTTCCATCGGGTTGTAATGTGCGTAAGCTGAACGATGTCATCAAACGTGCCAAAAAATTGAAAATTCATGCGCTCATTATGGAATACCTTCTTAGAAAGGTATAGACTGTATGTAATTGTTTCTCTTTTCATAACAGCTTTCCTCATTCTGCATCATCGGACATTCCGCCTCGCATCTTTTCGTGATTTACGTAATGCGGTACCTACACGGTCATTCCACCATTCAACAAATATGTCGTGTATGATATCCAAGTTTCGACTTCTAGTCACTAAATCCTACGGATTATACTCTCTTCAAGCAGATTCTTTTAAAAGCAAACTTGTGCACAACAATGACCCAGGTGCAATTGGTCATTATCAGGAGTCGCATGCGTCAAATTTTCAGATAAAAGATGCTTCATGCCACACTTCAGATGTGGTGTAGAACCCATGGTGAATTGAAACGGGTTGTTACACAACGTAATTTGCAACGAATACTGGATGATTTCAAGTATCGTTTGCGTGTTGCGGAAAGCGATTTACCCGACATACCGGTATGTCTTGGATGAGCAGGAGGGTGTAGAAGGAGATGCACTGTGCCACACGTGAAAGTGAAAAGAATAAACGTTCAGTGAACTATTATCAAGTGCATGAAACGTCCCTGTTCTACTTTGTAGCTCTTTCTCGAAAAAGCTCATTTGTCATATGCCAAAGGATGGAACAAAATAGATGAAGACATGATGTATAATTTGGATCAGTTTATCAATGATGACATACCAAGGTTACCCTCCATTAATGTTCTCAGCTGAAGGTTCAAATAATACTGGTCTTGCTCTCTTTTTATCAGTTCTCTTGTTATTGACCATAGGAGGCTATCGTATCAACTTTACTGGGCTATACTGAATTTAAATGAGAGGGCAGTTTGGGAAGGTGACACTACGATTGGCATAATTCCGTAATATTTCGCTAGTTTTCGAAAAAACTTATTTTTCCCTTTGAGAATGGTAGCAGCTGTGCAAAGCAAGGATAAAAGAAGCGAGACTCCAAGTGTCTTAGAGGAATTGTATAAAAATCTAATGAAAAGAGAGCTACCAGAAGAAACGAAATCGAGGAAAGAAGTGGAATTCAAAGCAGGTGATATTGACTCAAACGATGAACAACCGAAATCGAAAGGCGATCAGCTCTATTCGAAGGATAAAAAATCGAAATTTAAAACAGACAGACGAGATTCTAGTGAAAACTCAAAATGCAAAGCGCATAAGCGAAATCAGAATAAGAATACCAGTGGAAAAAGCAGAACGAAATCGCGATCCCAAAAAGAAGACAGAAGAGCGTAATGACAAAAGAATATGTCGAAACATGATTGTTGTACTATTCTGCATGTGTTCCTGTGAATTATAGTAACATTTATATTCAGTTTTGAAACGAACGGTACACAGATGTGATGCTTTTTTTAAATCAACACAAAACAAAGGTGTTAATATGTAGTTGGTTAGAGGAGTTAGAGCCATAAATGTACGGTGTAACTTTCCAATTCAATTTTTCAACTGCATATTCATGCTATGATTGTGAAAGTGAACAAAGAAATGGGAAAGCATGGGAAAATAAAACAGGTAGGCTCTTTCATTTCCTGATTTCAATAGGCAAATGTCTTTTCAATTTACCCCCGTGAAGTCCTGCCATTTGACGTTTCCACTGGCTTTATTTGTTGCTGTTAGGTTCCAATACTACAAGTAAGAAGTAGCTCTCAGATGTGAAGTTGAGAGCTTAAGAAGGTAAGGCCAGTCCAATTGGTACTTTGCAAATGATATGAGTAGACAGTAAATAGTACATTGGTTTCGAGGTTGGCTTCATTTCTCCTGAGCGTAGTGATAGTAATTCCAAGATTATTCTGACATAATTGTAATTTTTAAGAATTATTAGGGATAAAAGTAGAGGTAAAATAAGCCTGATGCTGAGTCAAACTCTTTTTCAATAATTAAACACTCTTTGCTAGAACTCTTTTGAGTTTCCCTTTTTTGTTTTTTTGAATTCACAATTGTAAAGAGGAAAAATTGTAGTTCCTAAGGATGTTTTGCATTGATGAAATATTTCAAAAATAAATGGATAAGTATATGCGTACGTATTATATATATACGGTAGAAGAGGTTACTGTTCTGAAGTGACTAAATTTGGTCATCGTATTAGTAAAATAACCACCTTATTTGTAGTGATATACACGCAGTCATGAGTACGGGTATTTTTTATTTTGTTAGGTTTACTAATTTTGCGGGAAATTCATATAAATTACATTTTGAAATTAATTGAGTTGTTGGTGAAGCCAGTGTTAGTATTAGTTAGTTCATCGAGAATGCTTGAAATAAATTGTCTTCTTTGTTTAATACTTTTCGAATAATTTGAAATCTCAACACGTGTGAAGTTCCCTGAAATATGAAAATATTATGTATCGAGAATGAAATTTTGTAGTACATTTAAAATTTTTTGAAAGACGTAAGAGGGAAAAGCAGTACACCTGAAATCCTAATTAAAAACAGGTTATATTGCAGTTAACAGATTTCCGTGAAGTTTCTACTTTAGATTTTGTGTAGAAAGTTAAAAAGGAAAGATTATTCTTTTTTTTTTTTCAAATATATTTTCTATCCCACATTAGAAATTGCTTTTTCTTTATTCTGATTTCAAAGTTATCTAACTCACAGAGTACCTGAGATCATACACGTCTTTAGTAGCGGAAACCAACGCTGATAAAAAGATCATCGAGATTTCGAAAGCAATGGGTAAGTAAAATTATTGTTTTTTTTTTTGTTTACTGACTTTACCTCTTATTTCGCATTTCTGAATCACTCGTTAATTTGCAGCAAGAATTTTAGATGTAGCGTTTTTATATAGTTATATTTTTAAAATTTAAGCAAATCATTTATTCAGTCTCTTGTGTACTTATTCATTTTTTAGGACGTAGTGGACTTGCAACAATGACATGTCAAATATGTGGTGACAAAAGTTTTGGGCGACACTATGGTCTATGGACATGTGATGGGTGCAGTTGTTTTTTTAAAAGGAGGTATCTCTCCCAACATTTTTTGAGGCCAAATAATAAAAACGCTTTAGAAATATAGAATTTCAAGAAAAAAAAAATGCAAAATTACTAAAAATTAAAAACTTTTAATATTAAGATCTACCGTGACAAGCGAAGCTGTAGAGCCTTGGACTGACGTCATGAAAAAAAAGTAAACCCCTTTTTGTTGATTTCAAGTCCCAGTTTTCATATTCAGTAGTAGTATAGAACAGCTTCGAAAATATTTTTCACCGTACTTCTCTATTTCAGCTGTCGTAGGATGTTAAAATAACATTTGTGAAAGTATTAGCTACCTTGAACGTTTGTACTTTAATTCAGGAAGTTAATGATCAATAGACATATATTTGTATTATCATTTAGAAACCTCTGTTCTTAAATTCAGAATATAAAATTTGTGAAAAATATGGTTGAAATTAAATTGAATTTGTATAATCATTAATACATTATACTCATAAGACCAGCTTATCCAGCACTAATATTCTCTGATTTTTTTTAATCGATGAAATACCTGAAATCAATCTCTCTGCAGCATTAGACGTAATATGAGCTACACCTGTGTTTGTAAGTCTTTATCCTATACTAACACTTTGTCTGTGCTAATTGTGATATTGAAAGCCTGAATAACGTACGCATGTCTTTTATGGTTGTTTTTGTTTATGATGAATGATTGATCATTCATTATTCGCTGCATTCAACTATTTAACACTTCTTTATCGTACTCGTTGTAAGGAGCGAAGTAACATGAGTACGTGAACAATACGCCAGTACTCGCACTTGGTATACACAGCTGCTTTTCTTTATATATTCAGTTACAAATTATTTTGATCTGTATGGTTGTAATTCATGTAATAATTCCCCTCTTGAAACTTCGCGTCACAAAAGTATTGCAAGAGTAACATAAAAACTTCAAATTATTCAGTGCTTCAACTTAAAGTATTAAATAAATTTCAAAAATTGACCACTATTTGCTATTTTAAAATGAAATATGTACTGACTTTTGCAGTACTTTTTTGATAACAATTCAGCACATACTACTCTCTGGGTTGCATCTTATGTGATTGCAGCTGGTGAGAATAACTGTCCTGTTGATAAAGTACGCAGGAATTGGTGTCCCTCATGTCGATTGCGCAAGTGTTTTCAAATGCAAATGAATAAAAATGGTAAGTGAGAGAATATATTGGCTGATAGAGAAGAACTTGGTTTTGTTTCAAAGCATAAAAAATTTTTTGAGAAAACCATTTCGAAAAAAGTGTCACTTTCTGAGCTACTATAGATTTCGGTGCCATTAATCTTCCCATATGCAAAATTTTTTGCGGTGTTTTTGCAGAAGGACTTTTATTATCAAGTCTTTTCACGAGAATATATTTTTTATGTTTTATTGCTAGAAACTACTAAATCTAAATGTCGAGATGACTGAGAAGAATGTTTAGAGTGACTTTTCTTAGTTCAGCAATATATTTGGGATAGTGACAAAAATAAGGAGGTCTGGAAAGCTTGCTTGCATTAGTCTTTTACACTTCATGACAGTACTTCTTAAGGGCTAATGCGATCATGAAAGTGGGACTAACATCATCACATAACTTCAAAGTACAAACATCTCCGCAGTATCTTTTACGAAATTTTTATAAAAAACAATATACCTATGTCAAGCTCTAGAGAATAAATTATTACGACTGCAGTATTGCAGGATTCCATCATAATTGCAAATGAGCTGTTCTCGGAAGAGTCCGGAATATATTTTATTTCACGATTTAGTGTATACATCTCACCCGAAAAACTGCCAAATATATACCAAAAAACTGTTGTTCAGTATTCCTCTTCAAGGCTAATACAAACGGAAGGGTACTTCAAGATTATACACAAGTCAATGTAATAGAATTTATTTTAAATTGCAACAGAGAATAATTGTAGCGGTACAGAAAGAACGTGGTCCTCGAGGCGATAAAAGATTGCTGACAGAATATTCAACTGTTGAAAAAAGTAAGTTGCATGAAGGCTGTGAGCATCAGAAACGATTGATTGATCTGGCAGTATCATTTAATCACCTTACAACAGTCCCTAGACAGGGCTTATTTCGGCGATATTACCGGGAGTTTAGCTAAGGAGAATGATTGCGTCTAGACAGCTGTGAACAGCACTAGATTCAGTGCACTGGATGAACGAATACTGATTGTAAGTTGTTGTTGAATGGCAGAAAGGTGTAGTGAACTAATGAAGTTTCTTCCTGCTGCTGACTGCTTTATATCATTCATGTTCACATTCCAGTATACTGTTAAATTAAGTCTGAAAAACTATTCAGGAGAGGAAATATTGGCGGAAGCAATTCGATCTTCACTCGACATGGTTTTGATGAGTTTCCTCTCACCTATAGATAAGTTCGTTATATTGACACGCTACTGGCCTGTATTCTACACACTTCACTGCACCATTGCTGTAGAAATGCCACTTCTTCGTGACCCGAAGGTGAGAGGAAATTTTCAGTCGTTGTTTGGAAATTCTGAAGAGATCATAAAAGATTAACTAACTTGCAAAATCGAATGTTGTCATAAGAGTGATAACTAATGGCAAAATAACTCCAATCAGAATTTTGACAAACTGCTTCTAAAGAATGTAATTAAATATATTTATTTGAGATGTGGAAAGCCTTTGTGAAGTGTTTTCATTTATTTTTAAAATAAGGACAGAAGTTGAGTGGGGATAAAAAGAAATTAAATATCCATTTAAAGTAGGGGGTGTTACTATAATATTAATTCTTTCTCTAGAGCAATAGTAACGTGGGATGCAAAACATAAACTACAAAAACATTTGACAAAAATTATAATAAATTTCATAAAAAAATTTCTCCCAGAAGGAGAGACTTATAAGTTGTGTGTCTCTGAATTTTTCTTCAGTTAAATGAAATGATACAATCAGCAAGAAGAAATCTGTGTATGAAGAACTTAGATAGTGAAGAAATACGATTGGCAATGTGCTATGCTCTTTGCAGACTAGGTACTTAATTCAGTTCTGTGGAGTTTAATGCGTAGGATTTATTTCGGACGTTTTTCCACCCAAACAATAATGAAGTCAAACTTCGACGATTTAATTCATTTTCCAGTTAGCAAGGATTATTGAGTGATTTCCTTATGGGATAGAATTCATACTAAATAATCCTATCCGCCGAATCACGGTGGGTAATGCAAAATTTGACCGCTATAGATTATATTTCAGGCAGGAAAAATGCGAAATTGAATTTTGCCTCTACTCTGGAGAACATTTATCGATTCTGGCTAACACGTCACTGTTCTATCTTTTTTCCGAATTCGCAAAATCGAGATAAACTCATCGTAAACTACATGGACCACATACTGCTGCAGTGCGAGCAGATTTCGATGGATGATGAGTTCACACCATCTACCTACCCAGCAGATATCATCCGAACTTTTTTGAACATTAATTTGAACACACCACTCCAAACTTCAACGCTGACCTCAACATATCGTAGTTAATCTTAATTAGTGAACGTCATAACCCTTACATAATGTGACACAAACTGGTAGAAGTGCCTTCATGTTTGCACTTTCTTCTGCGTTTTAAAATGAAAACCAGCGCATACTTACATGCCTATACTTTGGTCTTGATTAAATTAAAAAGCCAAAACCTTTACGACAAATGAAAAAATTGTTTTATAATATTTTCCACCCTCAGGTCAAACTTTACTGAGAAACACCCACGTCGTGCTCAGATACTGAATGAAAAAATCAGTTGTGAATGCTGGTGGCTGTTTTGTATTAACGAATAGAATAATTCACTTCACTTTCACTTACTCAGATGTCGAAAGCGTCAATCTTCTAGCACATTTGTATTTCCATATAAGCAAAAATCACACGAGAAAAAAAAAAAGAACAAAGCATTAAACATAATGTGTCATCATCGATAATAGAAGCAGATCACAACTTGCACATCTTTATTATCAGACCTGTAAAATGATGCAACGTGAATGAAATAAGAAAGAGAACAAATTCTGATAAATTCAAAAGTCATAACTCACAGCTCCAACAATCATCTTGGGGGAAGGTAAAAAGAGTGAACAGCAATACTGTTCTATAATCAACAACCCTCTTCTTGACTCTTCCGAACGCAGGCCGCTACACGTTTCTTGAATTCGGGAAAATTCTCGCGTTGCATCTTCTAGAACAAAAACATTAAAGTAATAAAATAAAGAGTGCTACAAATTCAAAGCAGAGGGCTACTATTGCATTTACTACACTCATTTGATGTTAATGTTTCACGCTACACACAACCATAGATGGCGTTCCTTTTTTCCATTCTTGCGATGTACCGATGTCTCGGTTAGACTTTATGAGAAATCACAAAGCCTACCATGTTCACCTAAACCATTCATTGATTAGACTGAAACGATTAGATGGTAAATATGATCCCACAATCTGAGATGATCAGCATGCAGCAGTGCCTTTAAAGCTCATCAAAATTATGGAACAAATATTAAACCATCCTTCAGTAATGGTTAGCTGCTGTCATCCCTTTGGTGCAACCATGCCCCGTTATACTTTACGCGAGATTTCAGGGAAATCTGCTGTGAGTTAGAGAAATAACTAAGCACCCGGACCAAGAAATTTCACGTATGAAATACACAACCATCATCATTAAGTCAACAGTTCTTACCGCAGCATCAACATTGGCAGGAGAATCGTGATTTGGATCCGCAAGCATCGATATAACAGAAAGAAGAATTGTTTCTACAGTATGTACGGGTAACCACCTCTCCTCCGGCTTCTCGTATCCCCATCGGTCATCTCCCGGCTCATGTAATATCGATATACACACATTACCTTCCTTGTCGACTAAAATATTGAACTGAAGACCTAAGAGCACCATGAAACCAGGGACCATGTCAGAAATAAACATAAAATATGAATTTGAGAAAATCTGAATTCTTCAAATGTTCAACACAGTATATCGTTTATTCATAAAGCAACCATATGCCAGCATGAACTGAGCATCAGGCTCTCCAAAGAGGATCACGATAACAACCTTATATTTATTTTATTTTGACCTATCCGAAAATCAAGTATTCCAGAATCGAAATCTGTCCTTATGTGAAAGACAGCTTTCATGGATCTTCTGCTTCACTACGTAATCGAGACGAGCAAAAGGACCTATGGATAATGAGCTGGCACATTCCAGCATTTTCAGCTGTAATTTCTAATGGTTCTTTCTAATAATAATAAAAAATAAAAATTTCTAATAATAATAGCTCCTTCCAGCTCTCTAAACATCCCTCAACCTTATGAATAAAGCATCTCTAATAATAATAAGAATACTATGTACATACTATTCGGATGCCAGATTTCCGAAATGAATTTCATTTTTGGCGGTAACAGTGGGTATTCCTTGGGGAATTCCAAAAGCGCCTTGAAAAACCCTCCTTCACTGAAACAGACAATATTTTTATCATTGCTTTAACTGCTGCTTTGTTTATATATCAAGGTAAAATAATTTATATAAAGAACTTCATTTTACAATATCTAACCACCGATAAAACTTCTTCAGAAAACCGTTGGTTGTCAAGGGCTAAAATGACTAACAGCTTTCGGCAATACTCTGTAGTTATTTACTGATAATATAATCAATATAAAAACTATTTAAAATGAACCAACTAGAGAGTATCGGGTGGCCCAATAACAAGCACTTCCCATTTGTAAATGTCATCACCTTGAAGACCTGCGGAGAATCCATCCACAGGAACCCGCTTCAATTCTGCAATAGCAAGAAAACATATTCTGTATTCAGGCATTTTCCAGTCTATGACACTACATATCCTTCTAGGGAAAGCTGCTGAAAGTTTCTTTTTTAATATGAAAGTAGTTTCCGAAATTAATTCTTTGTGATATTCAATCCTATCACTCTTTTCCTCCCCTCTATTATATTAATTAATTAAAAAATAATAATAACCAATCAATAACGAATATTTTATCGAAATACTCTTCCTAAACCAGATTTTAACCTTGCTGCTGTTTGCTTCTTAAATCAAATAAATTGTAAGATAAACAGTCTCATGTAAAAACTTGCAACTAACATCCGAAAGCAGATGCCTACATGTATAGGGAGCATGTAACTGGAGTGTTTGACGAATTCTTACCTGCAAGTTGTTTTCTGAGAAGAAGTGCTGACTGTGGTTCACCCATACTCCTCCACTAGATAAACCCACTACACCGCCAATACAAACAACAACCGACCCTTTCCTCGGTTATCGGAAATAAGTTAATTTCGCTCATAGGTTAGTTCATAAAGAAACTGATAAATGTATCAAACAAAGCACCATACGTGAAAGACGTCAAGGAATGGTATGAACACTAAATCATAGATGATAAAAAAACAGTTAATGATTATGTTGCTGCTCAAGAAGTGAATGAATGAATGAAATGAATTGAAATTGAGAGGGTCATATCACGCAGGAAGTTCAGACTCATTTTGGGTGGATGATGACCGCTTTAGCATCTAACTTATCACTAAAACTTAACAATTACATGGACAAATATGTCATGACAGAACTTATGATATAACTGCATCATCAGGATTTAAAGCTATGACAAATGCGGGATGAGTGACTACTGAAGCCTGTTTCAGTACTTCCACTGTTTATTCATTCCACAAAGCCTTTTTCGAAGAGTCGTAGGAAGGCGGAAAAGAGCGAGGGAAGGTGGAATATACAATCCAGTAATCATCGTCCTCTCCTAGAATTCTAGATGTAACGACTGAGAACCGATGGAAAAATTTAACATGCACATTATTAAGCAGCTTCAGTAGGGAAAATTAAATATCAGCTAACCGGGATTTTTGACTTAAATTTTTAAAATGAACATCTTGCAACATGAAGGCCGAAAATTCCACCAGTCGCCAAAAAGTACTGAGAAAAACTAATAACCGAGCTGAAACCTCAAAAACCCACAGCGTTAACACTCATGGTTCGCAGTCGCATCAGCATGGCATACTATGTCTACAACAGATGTCAGTGTAGCATACTGGGTGGCCAATGACATGGTATGGGGGGTGCTTCGTTACTCGATATTCGTTTCTTAGAATTGTTTGGTGGTCACGGGACTTTGCTAGACTCTTCCACTCCCTTTCTCTAGTACCCAGGAGGTCGCGAATGCACACCTGAGTGTTACGGATACCGACTAATACGCCGGTGTACTTGTGATACCACTATGCAGATAAGCCATGATTGGTGATCACGCTATTTAACGGTTTGAGCATTTTCTTCATCATGTTTACTTCTGTCTTGGAGTAGTAGATCGGGTTGAGGAAAAAGACATACCTAGGCAAACAACTTCTTGCCGCACTTCATTAGTGTCTACCAAAATTGAGATGATATTCGGGAACTGATCTAACCTAGGTGATACACGCAGTGATATTCTTCATTCATAAGTATCGTTTGATAGAAGTGTCGTTAATTTTGCTGAAGATAGGTTCAAGTTACATCGGTTTTAACTGTTGTCACTGTCTTGGAAGATATTTGTCGAGAGCACAGCCATCTTGTCAGCAGACTTTGCCCTTTATGCTAACTTGTGAAAAGATAATTAGCAGCTTCAGATTTTTATGCGACATCGAAGCATGTTTGTGATAAAATAAATGACTACAATTTCTTTCTACCAAATGCCCGCAGATCTCTCATACGTTCAACCAAGTACGTGAGGACGAAGTGCGTGAAGTAAATCAAAGAGCAGTATGCTTCAGTGTTGCTGGCAGGAAATGAACCATTAGCTAAATCAGCAGCATTATCCTTATTGTATAAGACTTCGAACAAAATGGTTTGACTTCCAATTAATTAACCTCTTATAAATAATTGCAAGGTGTTGTTGATAGAATTATCTCAAAAGTAATCTAAGAATTAGAGGCATCATTAAATAGGTATTTCGTGAATCCCACTCCTTCTAAAGTCTTTCAACGTACTTCAGCAGCGTATAGATGTTGAAGAGACAATTAAGAACGAGACGGGGTCCGGGTCATAGGACGCTTGAGAATGGACTGGATAATCCTCATGCATCTGACAAAGCCATGGAAGCAGGTCGACGATAAAAACTGTATGCAAATTGAAGAGATGAAACTACGATATGCAAGAGAATGGAAGACTAAAAGAGTGGAATTTGTGGTTACTAAAGACGGCGTCCCAGAAATATTTTGTGAGGTTTCATTTTTACCAAATGGAGATATCTATTTTACTTTCGAATCGATGCTTAAAATCATTCGTCTACAATTTATAATATCTGCTGAGGGTAATGAGGTGAAAATATTTCCGCAAATATGGCAATTAGTTGTGATTGGAAGAAATTCGAAGAGTTGAAAAAGAAACTTTAAGGCTTAAGGAAAAAGCAGCACCTCTAATTAATTAAGAACTGGCAAATACTATTTCATCAATATTATATCAGCTGTTGTTAATGTAAAGTGCGTCGGAGTAATACATACTTTCATCAGAAATGGTATGCTTAGGAGGAAAAACCTCATAAGCAAAAAATGCACACTTTCTCCTATTGATTATCAATTATCATTTGTGAGGGAATACAGAAGTTCCAAACAAAAAGTTTTCAAAGGTCTTAAAGGCTTGAAGAGATCTATTTTTGAGCTATACTTATTTAATAGTAATCAGCAGGTCATTTAAAGTGGCGATTGGTATCAGGACAGTATGTCAGTATTTCTACACAAACTCTGTTGGACAACATCCTTTTAGATTTCATTTATAGAATAATGAGCTACCATGCACTTCATCGAAATCAGAGGAATAAAGAAAAGGTATTGGGGGAGCCGAGGTTGCCATGTAAATATCCAAAGTTTAGACTAATCAATTTCTAACCAATTCGTTCATTTAATATCTTCGTTTTAGGGTCAAATTAAAAGGGTAAGACGATAAGGTAACCAATTAAATTCTGTACTAAAGTAGCGCAAATATTGGATTTCCACAACACTGTTGAACTTTCGTTAAATGTTTTGGTGCAGTGTGTAACGTTTTTACTTTCAGCTTTCAATAATACTGAAACATATAATGCATTTTGAAGTTTAATGGAACCAACGGATGATTTAAATAATTACGGCGGGAGTTATTAATAGCAGCTGATTTCAATTTTAACCTCTTCATCAAAATTTAGTGGGGAATTACAACAGATCCCTCTCATCAGGACAAATATCGGTGTTTCATGGTCAGAAAAGTAAACTAGAAATAAAGTAACAAGAAAATGTCGTTCTTAGTCAAAGGAGTTGAAAACAAGCAATATGCGCTAAAAGGCAGGACGTAACCTAGAGTAGTATGGAGTCGCTCAGAATTTGGAATTCCATAAAAAGGTAAAACGCCGACAAGCCGAAAGAGATTCCTATCTTAACGAAATGTCTGTCAGGTCCCACAGTGTTGTTTCATTTTGATCTCGGTGACTAAGCAATCGAACGGTAAAAAAATAATTTATTCATTTTCTAGTTTACATTTAAAATAACATCAAAGTCAACTTTTATATGCGACTCTTAAATAACTGATTGTTTGGGTTTTCGCTATCATACAGCTACAGCTATGTACTGGAATACTTATCTCGAATAATGACTATCTACTTTTTATTGGCTTTTTTTTTTAACCATTAAGATATACAATGAAAGGAATAAAACACAATTTATCAAAATCCAAGCAATTTCAAATACAATCAGTTCGTTATCTGCACCATATCGGCCGTTTAAGAATACGAGGTATTATTAAGTCATGCCTTTAAATTAGGGCTAGAACTATCTTTAACCTTCAGACTGTTTAATATATTCAAAGCACTAGCGATCACATTCATTAATTGTACGATCTCATCAGGCTTCTTCGAGTTTTCCAACTGTTCCAAAGCCCATGTCAGCTTCTGTGTAATGGCATTTTCAGCATTCTCTTCCAAAACAGCTACTTTCGGGCTATCGTTACCCTGAAATTCGCATACGGCCATCACGAGAAGAAAAGAAGTACTCAAAACGACTTCAAAATGAAGAAAGAAATTAAAAAGAGAAGTGTCAAAGACGATCAATTATCGAGGAGAAACCAGTTATTCAACCCAATGTGCAACCATTTATTTGGTGGACAATCAACCGCGATAAATTACACTGCACGTCATCCTTCATAAATGAGATTTATAAAACTAGTAAATCAAAGTTGATCAGAGCACTTAAAAGATATGCTATGTTTTCATTTTAAAACTAGTGATGTCACACCCTATCTTGGCAAAACGATTTAATTCACCTTAACTGATGCTGGTGAGGCGACACGTTTTGCCTCATCCAAAAAACAAGCAGTTTCTGGATTTATTCCTCGATATGGTACAAAGGATGAAATAGTTTCGGCGTCGGTAAAAGTTACAGTAGGGAATGTAGTCGACGAATGATCGGTCACTATTCGGCACTCTTCACTGTTGCCTTCGTTTTTCTGAAACCGATGAAGTTCTCGATGTTTCTCGCTGCAATAAACGATCAGAATTTGTAATGGACCAACAAAGTTTTGCATACCATGATAGTGCTAAACTGTTGATGCCACGGAGCTGCTTCGATTGATTTGTTAACCGCATGCAAAAGCTGATTTGTGGTCGATGTTAAGCCATAGCATGTGTAGGCAGGTGATGAGAGAGTGAAGGATGATGTAGCTTGCAGTGAGGGAGATTCGTCAACCAAATGATCTGATTCCGAACTTGAGCAACAGCTAGCTCCCTAAAAAACCTTATTAAATCCCGCTTGACATCTCTTTATCAATTTAAACGCTTAGCTCTTACAATCATTTCAGTAGATGAGGTCCGTGTTTTTGTAATTTCCAACATTTTCATTGTTATGACTTCCATTATTAACCCTTCTCTAGCTTTAAAACATGGGCTACATTTAATTAAAAGCTTTAAACATCAATATATAAGGAAACTACATGTACTTACCGATTGCAGAGACCCCGTATAGTCACGCTTCCGTTTCTTCACAACCATCTTTAAAGTCTCCGTATAGTCTTTCGACAATTTAAGCGACCTCATAGCTGAATAACAAGTCGATAGCGGTTGCTGAAGTGCAAATAAATGATATAACAAAGAATTCCTATCAGCAAAAAAATAGGAAAAGGTTAGAAGAGAAATTTACTAGGCCGGGTGGCTATACGAATGACATGATGGCAACCACAAATAGCTATTATCTTGTTGTAAAACTTCTGGAAATGCATTCATTAACGACGATTTGATCTTAATCCAGATATTATGTTGGGGTAGCAGGACTTGGATCAGTAAAAATCAGGAAAATAACAAAATTATTAAGCGACCAAATTTGGCATAAGTGATCTTTACCAGCATTGGTTTAATTTTCTACCTCTTTTTTACTTCAGTTCCTTAGAAGAACTGACTGAATAATGCTAGGTTCAACCTTAAGAGATAGAAAAACAAAGTGTGTTCTTTAGCTTTTCATGTCAAAAGGATCTAAAACATATAAATAAACGACATTTACCTTCAGTTCTTGAGAAATTTGGGAGAAAGTTAATCCTTGTTCTCGTAAACATCGTACACTTTCACCTAATTTCCGATTTTCTGGAAAAGATAACAAAGAAAAACCAACATTTGCATAACAAAGCTACAAAAGTGGTACGATGAAAAAAACAGTTCCAATTTAGAATTTGATCGATTTGAATAACATCGCATCATAATGTTCCATCCCACAAAATAATTCCCTATTGAGGATCAAGATAATTCAATAAATTTTTTTCCAGCATGATAGTTAGACGTAGAGAAAATACAAAACTTACTTTCTGGATTGTTCATTGTGGCTGCAAGTCTGATGAGATAGATAACTAAACTCCTAAAATAAAAAAAAAGAAATAGATCAACCAATCCATGATTACGTTTTTTAATAATGCGACACATTGGATGGATGTAACGTTACCGAATTGCAATAAGTGATAGCTTTAAACGACTAGGGAAGTACGACAATTATCATGGAAATTAAAAGAACATATGAAAGGAAATTTTTCTTAAAGGCAAGAAAAAAAACTTGCTGCGTTAACTTTTGAGCGCTAGTTCAGCTTCCAAAGGGTCTAAAAAAACAAGTAGGAAAGATTATTTCCGTTTTGAGATAAAAATTGGAACTCTGAAACTCAGTAATTAATAAACATATAATCAGTAATGGGTAATTAAAACCGGATAGGAAATTTGTCAAGTTTTTTCACGAGAAAGAAGGAAAGGGGAGAAAAAAAAAATGATTTTCTATACTTTCCGGAAGTGTCCGTTTTGTGATGTGAAATGAATGATTTGGTGAGGGTAGTGCTAAAGGGGTTCAGCTGTGAGAAGCAAAGAAAATAGTGAAATATTTCCACTCTTTTCTTCAAAAAACGTTGAATGGGGAAGAAAAGAGTTATGTATCGCCGAATGGATTGCACGCTTTTCTGGGTTGTTCACTGGCAGAAATGTCTGTACCACAAATACGACATTGTTTTGTTTGCTGTAACTGACTCAATCGTAGAACATCCGCAAAAGAATCTCAATACAAATATAAATATATATAATGATTTCTTATCATTGCAGAGACTGGTGAAAAAAGTAACCACTATTAAGTGCCGCAAACAGTAAGTACTGTTCATCATCATCAAACGACACCGCGACTGTGTTACATCGATATCATGTGCAAGCAAATCGTATAAAATTCATAAAGTTGTTTGTACTTGTCCTAAATATCCCTGTCCTGAATGACCCAGGAGACGAATGGAGGTCATATACACTAGAACACATTTGCCATTATATATAATACCATGATAGTGTCCATGCATTTGTAGAAGTAATCATTTAAACGATCATCAGCTCTACTTAGATGCTCACTCGTCCCGTATAAAACAAGTTACAGAGTAAGGAGGATGGACAGAAGAAAACGATGTCAAAGGAAGGGCAGAAGTGTTAAGGCACATTACACTTTTCGACTGTCCGGGATCGAACAGTGTCGTTGAAGATGCCACCATCATCTACACCTCCACCACTCACTGCTCACTGTACCACCATATAGCAGCCATTATTATTCGCCTGTGAGGAAAGACGAAATGTGGCGAGAAGTCTGCATTTCTCCATTTCTTCTCGTTGTCTTGCTTGGAACAATAGTTGAAGCGAAGGTTAGACATTAGCAGTGGATCCATTAGAATACTTCAATGAACAGTAAGTGATTAACAAATTAGCAGCGTGATCGAAAGATAAAACGAGATAAACAGTTCTATAAATTCATTTCATCAATGGAAGGTAGGAAAGGAGAGGGAAATGGAGATGGTAGTGGGTTAAATGCTCGGTTGTATTCGGGATGCAATTAATTACATTATCATCAAGATTTGCTTTACTTTATCATTCTATCAATGCACTGTAGAAGAAAAATCTGGTAGCCGAATTTGTGAAAGAGTCGGGAGCATCGATTTTTGGTGACAGTGAAAATTCCAAATTCGCAATACTGATCGAGTCTAAAGAATCCGAGGATTATGATGATCACATGGATGAATTCAAGAAAGCTTCAGAAAATTTCGAAGACAAGGTTTCATCATTTTTATACCAAGCATTACTGAAGCAGCAGGAATAAAACTTCCGGATACCTGTTATTAAAAATGTCTAAAAACTAATTACTGGAACTTATCTATCTTTAACTCACCACACAAGATTTCTAAAAATTTAATGTTACTGCCTCATACACTTTCTTACGTAATTGAAGACACTGCAATCATCCAAATTACTTGGATTCTTCAACTCCTTTCACTCAAATCTTGGTTTCTGCTGTTTCAAAATTTTGAATGAAAGTGATTATATCTAAATTATAAATTCTTCTTAAGCTTGATTAGGAAAATAAAAAAGACAACAGATATATTTGGAAATCTAAAATTTGGGTCACCTAGCAAAACTAATAGTGTATTTAGGTTCGATTTGTGTATATCAATTCTGACATAGAAGAGAATTGGCAAATAACCGAATTCCTCGGTTTGATAGCGGAAGATGTCCCGGGTGTGCTATTCGTTGACCTTGACAAAAACTTCAGGAAGTATAAAGCGGAAATGAAAGAAGTAAGCATTCGCTTCAAAACATTTTAAAACTATGTTTTTTAAATTGCAAATTTCTAAGTTTTTCAGACGTAGGTGAAAATTTACCACTTTATTTCTAAGTGAATTTTGACAATTTTAACCTCTTCCACGATAAAGAATAACCTTCTAAGTTCCGTTTTGTACGCGTTTTTTCATCGTGACCTGCAAGAAACAACAAACAATGTTTCTATAAAAGAAAAACACAGCACGTTGTACAGTGGTATTGCAAAAACAAAAACAACTTATATCGTGAAATATTCCATAATTTCTCGGGCTCCCGCAACATTTCATCCGTACAAATTTAATTTATTCTTCATTAGGAAAATGAATTTGCAGATAACAAAAAAAGAAATAGCTTCTTTTGTACAATCATGCTTGGATGGTAAAGCAGTACCTTTCCTGAAAAGTGACGAAATTCCTGACGACTGGAATAAGAAATCCGTGGTTGAACTAGTAGGGAAAAATTTCGAAGAGCAAGTATTTGACCCGAAAAAAACAACCTTCGTATTCTTCTGTAAGTTTCTTTCACTTCTTACTTAGTTCCATTTCCTACACATTACTTTCTTAAAAAAAAAAAAAAAAGGAGATTTCTTTATAAGAAAAAAAGTGGGAAAAAAAGTGGAAAAGGAAGTAAAGGAAATGGCGGGATTTAAAAGACCAATTAAAGCTTGTTTCTTATTTCTTTTTTTTTTTAAGAAAATCACTGCAAAGTTCAAATATCATTTGATGATCTTACTACATTTTATCACAAAATCTAATCGAAAACATCGGTTAATTTCCAAAATAACCTACATTACACACATCAGCGAACAATAACATATTTTTGTAATAATTATGAGGACATTTCGTAGTCTGTAGTTACAAAAAGTGTCCAAATTATCGAAATATTTAAATCCTTACAAGAAACTTATTTCCTTTCAAGATTCTGTGACAAAAATTGAATTATCAAATATATTAACATATGTTTTATACCTTGATTCTCCTTAGTTTCCAGTCGCTATGGCAAAATATTATTTCAGAAACCAACTGAGCACTTATTCCCCTTTTATATTAATTAGAACATGCCATCGCTGTACCATTCAATGAGGCATGCACTGTCACGCCTTACAAATCATACGTTTTTTTGGGATCAAAGCAGTATCTGAAAAAGCTTAAACAATAAGACTTGACTAATTTAAAAGGTGGCGACTTGGTATGTAACTGAGAAAATCCCATGCCAAAAAATCCTTCCCAGAAATTAGAACTACCAGCTTCTTTTTAGATGCGCCCTGGTGTGAAGCATGTCAAAAAACGATTCCAGAATTAGAGAAACTTGGCGAGCTTTACAAAAATGAGAAAAACCTTGTTATCGCCAGGATGAATTCAGTGAATAACGAAGTACTCGGACTACCGGTGTTTGACGTACCTACAATTGCGCTATTTATCAAAGGATCCAAAAAAGTTCATTTACCCCTTAACCATTTTTTTTTTTTTATATTTTGAAAATTTCTACGATGAATTCAAATAGTATTAAAACAAGGTTGTAGAAGGAAATTTATTTCAAACTTTGAAGTTTCGGATCTTCAGTCATTAGCCGAAATTTTTTTTATAAAAAACATTGGAATAAAAAATTCAATAATCTTGCTTATATTAATTATCCTTCCATGATTTTCAGCCTATTTACCATACAGAAGATGAACGTACAGCAAATAATTTCTCTCAGTTTATTACAATGAATTTAAAAAAAGTCAACGAGTCGAACAATATAGAAGCCGCTGGAAAAAACAAAAATGATGAAGCAGAAAAATATATAAGTGATAAAAAAAAATTGAAAAATAAAAGTAAGGAACAGCTGCGCAATAAGGATGAGCTTTAAGCTGAAAGTTTAAGAACTGGTAAGATCTCTTCCTGCGATATCTGTACTTCTCATCCCATTACCTTTGCTATATTCCTCACTTGTTTAGGGATGTCAGCATCCATGAAATTCAGTTTATTGTTTGTCTAATCATTTCTGACATATTGAAATTTATAAAATAAGGTAGAAGGTCTTGCAGAAATGGACAATTTCTTATATTATAAATTTGCTATATTTGAAATAGTTTCTTATTTCAATAGACAGTTCTAATGAAGACTTATTGGCTTACATATTGTTGTTCCTTTTGGATCCCGTTGTATTCCTTTCGACATCTGAAAGCACACGAATGAATATAGGATTCAAGTGACCAGCCAGCAAAAGTAATGCTAGAAGCATATGGAAGTCATTAACTTCATCACTTTTTTTTCCTATGATATCACATTAAAACCAGCAACCACCTTCTCCGACTTTCAACTTTCTCAAGGAAACTAGAGATTCTCGCCATCGCAGGATAATGATACCAATGACTTAAAAAATTAAAAAAAAAATATTTGGTTAAAAAAAAAAAATGCTACCAAATCATAAAAAGATGACATAGAGGAATAAACTCAAACATACAGCAACAAAACAGTACACGATGCCTTAATATTTATTAGCAAGGCTTCCAAAATAAAAGAGGAGCAAAGATGATAATGAGGATAGATTATTTTACTTATATATTTCACATCGCATCATTATTTTGAAAAGCACTTTTTTAAAAATGTATTGTAGATGTACAATGGAATCAAAAAAGCTAATTCTATCCATCTTTCTTTTAACTTACCCCTTCTTTATTTTTATTTTTTGTTGTTGTAACTTAATTTCCTCACTTTTTGAACTATTTCTAAAAATAGCTTTTTCATTATTTTGAATATTTCTAAAAATAGCTTTTTCATTATTTTTCTAAAAATATATATGATAACTTGTTAATTCTTAATACTGATTCTTAATAAACTAAAATGTTTTAAAGTTCAAAACTACCCGTAAAAAATAAGTGAAAAAAATCACAGATTGTTATGATATTTTATTAGGATGGAATGGTATAACGCCTATTCCAACGCCACCTTCGTGTGCCACCATACTTGTCGCCAACGTCCACCTGTCCTCCTCAATATTATAGGTCTCCATTGAACTCAAATTTGAAATACCGTCATAACTGAAATTACCTGCATTCAAGTTGTTGAGTAAAAATAATAAAAGTCACAGTAATCCTCGTGATTGCGAAATAAAAAAAGGAATATTCTCGTGACCGGTAAATTACGTCATAACATAACGAAATACAAGATGCGGTATGAAACTATTTTAGACTAAACTATTTTTCCATAGAGTTAGGCTCATGAATCGCAGAGAAAGGATAAGAAAGCTATTATTAACTAATCTGTTTGAATCATTCAATAGTCCAAAATATTTTCGGACCGAAGAAATGTAATGACAAACCCTGCGACAGCATACAGCACTCCAGCATTGGAAATCAGTGACACTCGACTTCTTTTTAGATGCATCGGTGATAATGGGTTCCACTCGTCTTTTTCTGGTTCATACACTTCTACACTTTTCAAAAACTGACATCCATCATAACTGCAAGTCAATCAGTAATCAGTACTTTTCCTAAAAATGTTACTCACAGTAAAAGGAGAGAAAATATTGAAATTTTACGGAAATTTAACTTCAACAATTTATGGTATCTGAGGATGACATTAACGTCCGTATATTTCAAATGTATGCATTCGTTATTACGTAAAATGTTTACCCCCCACAAACGTAGATTTTTCCTCTAACAGCAGCAGCTCCTAGTCGACATCGCTTGGTGGACATCGACTTAATCACTTGCCATTCACCACTATCAACATTAAAACGTTCCACAGAGTTGAATATTGACATACCATCGTGTCCGCCTATTACTACAAAACATGCCTGGTTACTTTTAACCTTTATTTTCGGCTCCCTAAGATGCTTAATCTCGTGCATCAAAGCAACTATTCATTACAAGAAATCACAATAAGGAGATCAGAATAACAATACCAACAACTTATTACCGTAAATATAATTATCGATAACTGCTATACCCGCAGCAGACCTCTGCTTGATCATAGGAGTGGTGAGCGTCCATCGATTTGTACAGGGATTATAAACTTCTACAGATGCAAGCGAACTAATTCCATCATAGCCACCGCATACATAAAGGCGATCATTTACTGCTGCTGCTCCAAGTGCAGAACGTTTGTTAATCAGCGAGCTCACCTGCCAGATAAAAAATACATTACAAAGAAACAAGAAAAAGTAACATTCAGTACACTATGTGTCTTTGCAAAACAACAGAACAAAAATAAAAGTACTTACTGCGTAAGAGATAGGCTTATTACACCTTAAATGGCATCAGCTTGTAATTCCTCATAACGCTCACAAATATAGCCGATGTATTACCAGGATAATTTATTACTATATTTTAGATTCTTTTGGAAAGCTGCGATTTTATTCTAAAAGTGTTTATCCACTAATTCAAATTTAACCTCGCTCCATTTGTTCTGATCTGGATCAAAGACTTCAACAGTACGTAGCCTGTCATGTCCGTTGAAACCGCCAATCGCATACAGCATACGATTCATTACGGCAACTCCCACCCGTGATCGGATTGAATTCATCGGTTGTGCTGATGTCCATTTACCTGAAAAGCAATTGTATCCTTCGGAGAAGCCAATTACTTGATATCATAAAGTTCCGATAAAGAAATAATGAAAAGCGTTTACCGGTCATTGGGTCATACATCTCAACTGTAGACAAGGAATCACCAGCATTCGTTAAACCACCCACCGCGAAAATTAAACCAGGAACATCAAAGCAGCATCTCTGTTTTGTCCTGCACAAACAATTTAATTTTTCTCTTCAAAATTCCAATTCCATTAAAAGGAAAGAGAAGTCCTGGTTGTATTAAACATACATTAAACTTATCAAGTAGGGAGGAAAATTAAGTTTTTTAGGCGTCTTTTGACCTTGTTTTAGATATTTTAATATCTATCAATATTTTCAAAGCAAAAGCTGTGAGGTACCTGAATTTTTTGAGAGACTTTCTCCGTTCCGGCATAAGATGGTAATCTTTTGCCTCATCAATTAGATCGCGGCAGTCAAGACATTCACGAATGAAAGGATGAGAAGCAATGTGATCGGTGATGAAATGAGGCTTCAACAACGGCATCCTGACGCAAGTTAGCACCCTAAAATTTGACTTGTCAAAGAAACATAAGACTAATTACAATAGAAATTGCTCTATATAACAAAACCGAAACTTGATTTCCTATACAGCACCACTAATTTTGTTCTTTTTTTAACGAGCCAATATACGAAGAGAAAACGATTTTAAAAGGAATGAAAATATAATGCTGACAACAAATGCTGCAAGGCAGTATTTAAATGATAGAGGAAGAACTTTTTGATCCAGATGTTAGTAATTAGTAATTTCACCTTGGCCATACTAGTTCAAATAACAAGTTCTGAATATTTTATATACTGACGAAGTCAGCCCAAAATACAATCCGTCTCATTCACTAATCTTGTCATTTTCTATTTTCATCGGCCTCAGATAATTTGATTAGTGACAACCTATTGAATCTCTATACCCGAGAAAGCTGTTTTTCAGTTACTTTCTTTTTATTAGGTTCTTTCTGCAACTACAATAATCACGCGGGATAAAAAATAAAAAAAAAAAAATAAAAAGAACATATCAGATGTCAAATCAAGAATTCCAAGTCCTCAAAGTGCCTATTAATTATTTGCCGACAAATAACCAAAGGTTTTTAGAAATATTCTACTCTTACTAATATATAAGTATTACCTTGGCAAATATTGCTTCCTTTCAGGATCGTGCTGAACCCATCGCATGCAGGCATCAAACATTTGCTCTTCACTTTCAACAAATAATTCATCCCTGCTCAATATTGTTACTACATCATCTACTGATAAAGCCAAGTATTCCTCACCTTGTGATACTGATAGAAAATGTTTATGCAGGTAACAATCTAAATTTTTTTTTCTTGAAGTAGAACGTGAGCATTAACTAAAGATGGATGGATACATGCTCTGAAATGAAGAGGTCTGTTAAAATGTATGATAAATTCCAGAGGTCAACTATATTTATTTCTATCCTTCCAATTCCTTTTATTCTTATAATGTGAACGGGAACTAAGCGTTTACTGCATTTTACTTCTCGTTCCCTATCTCTAGTGAAATAATCCCAGCTTTACAAGCACTTGCAATAATCAGGATTTTAAAATCTAGTAATCAAGTCAATGGATTTACTAATAACACTTAACGAACTAATAATTCCAAAAATCCTATTCACAAATCCACACAAGAGCATATATTTTGCATTTTAAAGTACATAAGTACTTTATGTATAAGTGTAAAACTGATAATGAGAAAGTAATTTCTGAAGGAAATAAATAAAGAGATAGAGTTTTGGCTACCTGTTGAAAGGACAAGTGATACGCAACCAAGAGCCATAGCAAAAGACCGTATACCAAGGACATTTTGTGCATGCAACCTACACTTCAGAAACTTTGAGCATTCATCTACGATTCCAGTCAACTGTAGGAAATTTGCTGCATGCATCATGCTCTGCACATTTGCAGCAGTTATTCGTACACTTCCCGTATATGAAAATGAAATTAGCTGCTCCAATGTATCTGGCTCGAAATCTAGAAGGACGAGCAACACGTGCGACCCAATATGTATATGTAAATTTCAAAACTATGATAAACTTGATAAAAAAAAATATGGAAGTGTATGAGGCGAGCTCACTGTTAAACACCAAACTTTAAGATAAAGAAACTGTTGTGAGATATCACGTTTGACTTCCTGCACAGCCCGACATTTTCGTCGGTCCTCGGAAAATACATTATGTATTGTTTTTCTTTTACTCTCAATTAGGATAATTTTATAATAACTCTGAAGTTTCAAGGCTAAAAACAGCATATTAAGGTCCCAAAATTCTGCTTCGGCATATAGTAAACCATAGAAAATAATTCAACATTACCCAAAACACAACTAATAGGTGGATAAAATAATTTCAGGGCTAAAAGTTGATGAAATCTCTCCAGATCAAATATGACTGAATCTTTCATATAACAAAAATTCACCTTTTAGATGAATCTCTTCTTGCTGACTTTCAGCCATATCTGCTGTGAACATTGCTCGAAAATAAGGGATTGTTGCGGCCAAAACAATACGATGAGCGCTAAATCTGAAGCACTTGAAATCCTATATGAAGAGCTTCTGTAGATGTCTATGAATGTATAAAATATTCTAACCTGACACTATCTACAACGAGTACCACATCACAGAGTTTTCCAGCACGACGAATTTCATCAAAATTGGGGAATGCAATAGCAGCCAGTGAAGCACCACATTCAAATACCACTACCTCATCGTCATCCTCGTCACACATCGTCAGCAGTGCTGTAATCAATTCCGTCATCTTTGATTTAATTTTGAACTGTAAAAATTGCAACAACAACTAATTGTAGGTGCAAAATAACAATGTCAAAAGAGATGTAAAGAGCAAGAAAAAATGCTTCCTTAAACAAAAGAATCATATTAAAGAGCGCAAAAGGAAGAACAGCTTACAGATATACCGTTGCTTATCCTCCATTTCTATCATGATATCTCACCAGATAATAATATGCCGAGGTTTACGTGGGTAACTTCGGAACAGCGCTGGAAAAAATTATGTAAACGACAATATTAAAGTTCCATACGACTTCAATAAAACATCGGTGAGAAATCTTCCTGAGGGACTAATGAATGATGCTTTCATGAAAATTGGAATATGAAACTATCAGATAATGAACTAGAATGGTTACTGATCTAGTTACGCAAAATTCTGGCTATTCGCTTCAGGATGCTTTAACCAGTGGAAAAGATGATGGAGCTCAATATATATCGATCGGTGGTTCATTGGCTTCCTTAAAAGCTGGTATCAAGACTGGAAGTGGAAAGCGGTGGACGGGTAGAAGTGTGACGGAACCCGGATTTAACAACCCAGAGAAGAATCACCAGGATGCGAGGGAAAGCTCCGCAACAACAACAAAACTCTGGACACAATGCTCTCTGGTGGAGGACGAATCAGTATTTCGCGGCAAGTACCTTTTCCTGCTAGTTCGAGCGTGTATTCCTGAGCATCTACTACTCTAAGTTCGTGAGATCCTTTCGAGATTAGTTTCGGTTTTAAATTTTAGTCGGAGTTCTCAGCGAAATTGATGTTGTTTTAAATCCTGAGTAAATTTCGTTGTCATATGACTGCTCTTGTTAGGTAAACATTAACTTAAGATAGGTTTTAATTAAGCAGTTTCAAAAGTTCAAGTGATTTGTAGTCGAATTAGACTCCAGCTGCATTTCGAGTTTCTTTTCTAGTTTTGCATCGTCACCATTTTAGAGGAATTTACTAAAATGCTGGTCATGTTGGCGAGGCGTAACTATTATATTAATTAAAACACAAAACTAATTTCTCCAGATATCTAATTTTAGATAGAGTTGTTTATTAAAATGATCAAATCATAACATTAAATAGAGACGCAATGATGATTATAAGTTAAATGAGCAAAAAAAAAATCTCTGATCCGAAGATAAACATGACAAGGAGAAGTTTTAATTCAATATAAATCAAGAAGGATACCATAATTTCTTGTTTGAAATTGCCATTTTGTCCTTATTGAGAGAAATTTGATTTTAAAATATTAAAGATTTGCAAAATTTGATCAGAAATTAGTTTCTTCTAAATTAAATTGTGGATGAAATTTCATTGTTCTTTTCAAACACGTCTATGTGAGAGATGTCTTGAAAGAACAACAAGAACTTCATCCACAATTTAATTTGATTATGATTTTTGCTTACGATTTGGTCGGATTGTGATTTCGATCATGATTCGCTTTAATTATCACAAGACTTATTATGCATAGAGATTAACTTCGTTCCAGCCTGACCTTCGATTTACTCTAGTCAAGCTTATCAAGTACACTTCCAGTTGAACTGGCAGTGCGTCCTTCTATTACCCTTTGAGCACAAATCTTGCGCTGCACCTTTAG